>NW_026844811.1:19197789-19227789 GCF_025583915.1 Anolis sagrei ordinatus | reverse complement strand
ATCCCTAATCATATATCATATATATAATATCACAAAGGACGACCACCTCACCCGCCTCATAGGAAACCTGCTACAAAACAGGAGCTTTTTTGTTGAGTTCCAGGGCCAGAGAAGCAGATGGCGGAAACAGAAGAACGGCCTGCCTCAGGGGAGCGTGCTTGCTCCATCCATGTTCAACATCTACACAAATGACCAGCCACTGCCAGAAGGGACAGAGAGCTTCATCTATGCTGATGATCGTGCCATTACCGCTCAAGCAGGGAGCTTTGAGATGGTTGAACAGAAGCTCTCCGAAGCTCTAGGTGCTCTTACTGCCTATTACAGGGAAAACCAGCTGATCCCTAATCCATCTAAAACACAGACATGTGCCTTTCATCTCAAGAACAGACAAGCATCCCGAGCTCTGAGGATTATTACCTGGGAAGGAATCCCACTGGAGCATTGCAGCGCACCCAAATACCTGGGAGTCACTCTGGACCGTGCTCTGACCTACAAGAAGCACTGCCTGAACATCAAGCAAAAAGTGGGCGCTAGAAACAATATCATAGGAAAGCTGACTGGCACAACCTGGGGATCACAACCAGACACAGTGAAGACATCTGCCCTTGCGCTGTGCTACTCTGCTGCTGAGTATGCATGCCCAGTGTGGAGCACATCTCACCACACTAAAACAGTGGATGTGGCTCTTAATGAGACATGCCGCATTATCACGGGGTGTCTGTGCCCTACACCACTGGAGAAATTACACTGTTTAGCGGTATTGCACCACCTGACATCCGCCGGGAAGTAGCAGCCAATAGTGAAAGGACCAAGGCAGAGACATCTCCAGCTCATCCCCTGTTTGGGTATCAGCCAGCACGTCAACGACTTAAATCTAGACATAGTTTTCTAAGATCTACAGAGACACTCGCTGGAACACCTCAGTAAGCGAGAGTCCAAAAGTGGCAGGCCCAAACCCAGAACCTGATACCCAATGAGAGACTCCCCCCTCCTGGGCACACAGAGGACTGGGCGACTTGGAAAGCGCTGAACAGACTGCGCTCGGGCACCACGAGATGCAGAGCCAACCTTCAGAGATGGGGCCACAAAGTGAAATCCACGACATGCGAGTCTGGAGATGAGCCAACCACTGGAGCTGGACCAAACTTGGCACAAACACTCAATACACCCAAATATGAACACAGATGGAGTTTGGGGGAATAGAGCTTGACATTTGGGAGTTGTAGTCACTAGGATTCACAGTTCACCTACAACCAAAAAGCATTCTGAACCCCACAAACGACAGAATTGGGGCAAACTTCCCACACAGAACCCCCATGACAACAGAAAATACTTAAGGCCATCCAGTCCAACTCCCTTCATCAGGGCAAGAAAACGTAATCAAAGCCCTCCTGACAAAGAGCCATCCAACCATAAATATAGATAAATATGATTCACACACAGAGATATAGTATCCTAGATTTGAAAGGGACCCTAAAGAAGGACTATGATATGTTGCATGTTCCAGAGTAGGCAAACCAGACACTCTCCACATCAACACTGACAAAGAAACAGCAAGAAATACTGTTTACCCACAAGCAGGAAGAAATGACATATATTAGGAACCAACACTTTCTCGTTACTTTATTTTCCAGATCAACAGACTGGGCCACAGCAACGCCTGGCAGGAGACCGCTAGTCTATATAATAAAAGTGAATGTTTGTATGTATGTATGTGGCAGCTATCTGATTGGCTGCCACTTTCACTTCGAGGATGCCATCCATCCATCTTGCCCTTGGTCGGCCCCTCTTCCTTTTTCCTTCCATTTCCCCCTTGCATAATTGTCTCCATTTTGTCTTAGCTTCTTCCAAACAATAACAATAACAACCACCACCTAACAACGTTCTAAGTAGGATGACTATACATTGAAAGACTTGTCTAGCCTTCACTTGCCAACCTATGGAGTTTACAATTTATTTATTTATTTACTTTATTTGTATACCGCTGTTCTCAGCCCTTAGCCCACTCACAGCGGTTAATAACAGTAGCAGCAAAAAATTCAATGCTAACATCAACAAGATATTTAAAAACAATTAACGCAATAACAGACAAGACAATTAACATCAATAACCACTCATTGGCGTCTCATAACTGAAAACATGATCCAAACTCGTCATCCGTTGTTCCGTTCCTATATTCATTGCACTGCCTATTCAAACGCCTGTTCAAATAACCAGGTTTTCAATGTATTGTCGAAGGCTTTCATGGCTGGAATCACTAGGTTCTTGTGGGTTTTTTCGGGCTATAGAGCCATGTTCTAGAGGCATTTCTCCTGACGTTTCGCCTGCATCTATGGCAAGCATCCTCAGAGGTTGAGAAGGTCTGTTGGAAGTAGGAAAATGGGTTTATATATCTGTGGAATGGCTGGGGTGGGGCAAGGAGCTCTTCCCTGCTGCAGTTAGGTGTGAATGTTTAGCTGATCACCTTCATTAGCATTTGAAGGCCTGCCTGAGCCTGGGAAAATCTCTTGCTGGGAGGTGTTAAGATGTGCCTGGTTGTTTCCTCTCTGTTGTTTTGCTGTTGTAATTTTAGAGTTTTTTAATACTGGTAGCCAGATTTTGTTCATTTTCATGGTCTCTTCCTTTCTGTTGAAATTGTCCACATGCTTCTTGTGGATTTCAATGGCTTCTCTGTGTAGTCTGACATGGTGGTTGTTGGTGTGGTCCAGCATTTCTGTGTTCTCAAATAATATGCTGTGTCCAGGCTGGTTCATCAGGTGCTCTGCTATGGCAGACCACACCATTGGAGGACACAGAAATGCTGGCCACTCTCACAGCCACCGTGTCAGGCGACACAGAGAAGCCATTGACACATACACAAGCATGTGGACAATTTCAACAGAAAGGAAGAGACCATGAAAATGAACACAATCTGGCTACCAGTATTAAAAAACTCTAAAATTATAACAACAGAGAGGAAAAAACAACAGAGAGGAAAAAACCAGGCACAGATTAACACCTCCCAGCAACAGATTTTCCCAGACTCAGGCAGGCCTTCAAATGCTAATGAAGGTGATCAGCTAAACATTCACACCTAACTGCAGCAGGGAAGAGCTCCTTGCCCCACCCCAGCCATTCCACAGATATATAACCCATTTTTCCTACTTCCAACAGACCTCACCCTCTGAGGATGCTTGCCATAGATGCAGGCGAAACGTCAGGAGAAATGCCTCTAGAACATGGCTCTATAGCCCGAAAAAACCCACAAGAACCTAACCAGGTTTTCACTTTTCTCCGAAATACCATTAGAGATGGAGCCGATCTAATGTCCATGGGAAGGGTGTTCCACAGCCAAGTGGCCACCACTGAGAAGGCCCTGTCTCTCGTCCCCGCCAACCGTGCCTGTGTTGCAGGCGGGATCGAGAGCAGGGCCTCCCCAGATGATCTCAAAGTCCTAGTGGGTTCGTAGGCGGAGATGCGATCAGATAGGTAGCTTGGGCCGGAACCGTTTAGGGCAGGGGTCCTCAAACTAAGGCCCGGGGGCCGGATATGGCCCTCCAAGGTCATTTACCCGGCCCTCACTCAGGGTCAACCTCAGTCTGAAACGACTTGAAAGCACACAACAACAATTCTATCTCATCAGCCAAAAGCAGGCCCACACTTCCCACTGAAATACTAAAAAGTTTATATTTGTTAAAATTGTTCTTCATTTTAATTATTGTATTGTTTTAAGGTGTGCACAGTGTGCATAGGAATTCATATTTTTTTTTCAAATTATAATCCGGCCCTCCAACAGTTTGAGGGACTGTGACCTGGCCCTCTGTTTAAAAAGTTTGAGGACCCCTGGTTTAGGGCTTTATAGCTCAAGCCAGCACTTTGAATTGTCTTGGGGCAAATCGGTAGCCAGTGGAGTTGGCGCAACAGGGGGTTGTATGCTCCCTGCGCTCCGCTCCTGTTAAAATCATGGCTGCCGAGCGTTGGACTAATTGGAGCTTCCGAGCCGTCTTCAAAAGCAACCCCACGTAGAGAGCGTTGCAGTAGTCTAAACGGGATGTAACCAGAGCGTGGACTACCGTGGCCAAGTCAGACTTCCCAAGGTACGGGCGCAGCTGGCGCACGAGTTTTAACTGTGCGAATGCTCCCCTGGTCACCGCTGAAACCTGAGGTTCCAGGCTCAGCGACGAGTCCAAGATCACTCCCAAGCTGTGAACCCGCATCTTCAGAAAGAAGACTTGTTAACAGTTGTTAAAAGCACTCATCAACTGTAAACAGACATCTAGTGTGTTCATTAAACAAAACCCTCACACCGAAGGCTTTACTAATATGTCGCACCAAAAGACCTACAAATATTTTGTAAACAAAGCACGTTTAAGCATAGTAAGAGGTAGTTCTACCATAAATGCCACTTACGGTCTTCTCCCGGGCAGGGCAGGCCTGGCTTTTCCGGAATGCTTGGGAAAACTGGAACAAAACCAAAACATTATTAGAGATAAATAAATAGATACTACTTGACGAATGACATTTCTAGCAATTTGCTCCTTTGCTCAAAAGCCTTGATGATACCTACTAGCATCATTGCAGAACAGGGACTCAAAACCAAAGGAGTTACCATATATATACTCGAATATAACCCAAATATAAGCCTAATTTTAGCCACAAAAAATGGGAAAATGTATTGACTTGAGTATAAGCCGAGGGTGGGAAATGGAGCAGCTCCTGGTCAATTGCAAAATAAAAACAGATGCCAATAATTGAGACATTAGTAGGTTAAATTTTAAATTTTAACAGGAGCGGAGCGCAGGGAGCATACAACCCCCCTGTTGCGCCAACTCCACTGGCTACCGATCTGCTACCGGGCTGAATTCAAAGTGCTGGCGTTGGCCTTTAAAGCCCTAAACGGTTCCGGCCCAAGCTACCTATCTGACCGCATCTCTGCCTATGAACCCACCAGGACTTTGAGATCTTCCGGGGAGACCCTGCTCTCGATCCCGCCTGCTTCTCAAGCTCGGCTGGCGGGGACGAGAGATAGGGCCTTCTCGGTGGTGGCTCCTCGGCTGTGGAACGCCCTTCCTACAGACATTAGACTAGCACCATCTCTAATGGTATTCCGCAAAAAGGTGAAGACCTGGATGTTTGTGCAGGCGTTTGAGTAATTTAGTGCAATCTGGTAATGGAACATAGGAATGGAACAATGGACGACGAACCTGGACTACGCTTGGATGATGAGAAGATTGGGTACGGTTGTTTTTCGTAATAATTGTGCATTGTAATTGCTTATTGGTAATTTATGGATAATGTGTTAAGTCAATTGTTATATGTTGCATGGAACCACTGCTGTTTCTACTGTTTTTACTGTTTGTGAACCGCTGTGAGTCGCCTTCGGGCTTGAGATACAGCCGTATAGAAGCAAAGTAAATAAATAATAAATAAATAATAAATGATTTTGAATATTGATATAAAACTGTAATTTAAGATAAGACTGTCCAACTCTGATTAAACCATTATTCTATCCTTCTTCAATGTAATTGTGCTCACGTATCCTTCCAACAATAATACAGAGAGAGTAAAATAATATAGGAAATAAAAATAATGGAGTAAAATAAGGTAAATGTATTCATAATAGTAATAATAGAGTAAAATAATAAATGTGATAATAGAGTAAATTAATAAATGTAATAATATTTATTATTATTATTTCATATCGAAAGCATTGCATAAATTAGCATAAAATTAATAAAAATAGAATAATAATAATAATAAACTCATTTAAATATAATAAATGTAATAATAAAAATAGAGTAAAATAATAAAAGTAATAAATAAATAATTGCAATAACAATACTAGAGTGAAATAATATATGTAATAATAATACAGTAAAATAATAAATGTAAAAATAATAATTATTATTATTTCGTATCAAAAGCATTGCATAAATTAGTATAAAACCGATAAAAATAGAAGGCGCGCAGGCAGCTAAATATCTTTTGACCAAAAACGGGCAACAGCACTGGCATTGTCGGTAGCCTCCAACAATTCCTCCTCTGTACATGAGGCAGGGCACAGTGGACAAATGTAAAAATAACAATAGAGTAAAATAATAAATGGAATAAAAATAATAACAGAGTAAAATAATGTAAGTGTAATGATAACAGTAATAGAGAAAAATAAAAAAATGTAATATGAATAGTATAAAATAATAAATGTAAGAATAACAATAATAAATAGAGTAAAACAGTAAATGCAATAATAATAATAAACTAATTTAAATATAATAAATGTAACAATAGAATAAAATTATATGTAATAATAATAGTGTAAAATAATAAATGTAAGAATGACAATAATAAATAGAGTAAAATAGTAAATGCAATAATAATAATAAACTAATTTAAATATAATAAATGTAATAATATTAATAATAGAGTAAAATAATAAAAGTAATGATAAATAATGCAATAATAATAATAGAGTGAAATAATATATGTAATAATAATAGTGTAAAATAATAAATGTAATAATAATAATAATACTGTACTAATCTTGTTGTGTTTCAAATAATAATAATAATAATAATAATAATAATAATAATAATAAACCTTTATTTGTACCCTCCTGAAGGACTCTGTGCGGCTTACAGTAGGCCGAGATCCAATAATAATAATACTAATAGTAAATGTGGTTCTTCAAGCAAAGGAGTCCTCTTTTATGGAGCTAACTCTTCAGAAATTTCTAGAATGAAGCACTATTTTAGGTGGGAACTTCCCATTCACTATGCCTCATTTTCTCAATTCCAGTCCACTTCAGTTGTGCAACCACTGGGAACCGCCAAGGCAGGATAAAGAAGGGATTATTATACCCTCCAGAGAGTGGTTATTGACCAAAACAGAATATATCAAGACCAGAGCTTTCAGTAAAATCCCCGACAGTCGAATCCTTACCATGAATGACGAGCCCTTCGTGCCTTTGTTGACCGTACAATCGGAACGCTTCTTCTAGTTCCATTGCAGAGGAAATGGTGCAGGGGTCACCTAGCGAAAAACAGAAGGGAAAATCAGAAGCCAGTTTCCTCCATCTTGATTATCTGGGTTTTAATCATCTCATATTAAGTGAAGTAGTTAACTCTTAGATATCTATTAAGGGAAAATGTGAATACCTTATATGGCTCAGAATTTAATGATATCTATTTACAGAATTTAAGGATATCACAACCTTTGTAATGCGGAGACTCTTTAATACAGTTCCTCATGTTGTAGTGAACCCCAACGAAAACATTATTTTTGTTGCTACTTCGGAACTATAATTTTGTCATTTGGGAGTTGTAGTTGCTGGGATTTATAGTTCACTTACAACCAAAGAGAATTCTGAACCCCATCAATGATAGAATTGGGCCATGACCAACAGAACACATGAAACCCCCATGACCAACAGAACACATGAAAATACTGTGTTTTCTGATGGTCTTTGGTGACCTCTCTGACGACTCTTCGTGACCCCCCCCCCGGGTCCCGACCCCCAGGCCGAACAACATTTACAGGCTTCATTGAATCCAAATTATTATTATTATTATTATTATTATTATTATTATTCCACTGTATTATTATTATTCCATTATTATTATTCCACTTTACTATTATTCCACTTTATTATTATTATTATTCCATTATTATTATTATTCCACTTTATTATTATTATTATTCCATTATTATTATTATTATTATTCCACTTTATTATTATTATTCCATTATTATGATTATTATTATTCCACTTTATTATTTTTGGGGGGTGGGGGTGGTTTATCTGTTTGTTTTGTTCTGTTAGAAATGTAATACAATGTTCTGGTTGCGGATGACACGATAAATAAATAAATATTATCAATTGTTGCTATTATTATTATTATTATTAATAATAATAATAATAATTATTATTATTCTCCCCTCCTGATCTTCATATTATAATATAATATAATATATACAATACTATAATATAATAGTATTATAATAATATAATATAATATATTATAATAATATTATTATATTGTATATTATAGTTGTTGTTGTTGTTCATTCGTTCAGTCGTCTCCGACTCTTCGTGACCTCATGGACCAGCCCACGCCAGAGCTCCCTGTCGGACGTCACCACCCCCAGCTCCTTCAAGGTCAGTCCAGTCACTTCAAGGATGCCATCCATCCATCTTGCCCTTGGTCGGCCCCTCTTCCTTTTGCCTTCCACTTTCCCCAGCATGATTGTCTTCTCTAGGCTTTCCTGTCTCCTCATGATGTGGCCAAAGTACTTCAACTTTGTCTCTAGTATCCTTCCTTCCAGTGAGCAGTCGGGCTTTATTTCCTGGAGGATGGACTGGTTGGATCTTCTCGCAGTCCAAGGCACTCTCAGAACTTTCCTCCAACACCTTTATTATTATTATTATTATTATTATTATTATTATTATTATTATTCCATTATTATTATTATTATTATTATTATTCCAATTATTATTCCATTATTATTATTATTATTATTATTATTATTATTCCACTTTACTATTATTCCATTATTATTATTCCACCACTGTATTATTATTATTCCATTATTATTATTATTAGTATTCCACTTTATTATTATTATTCCACTTTATTATTATTATTCCATTATTATTATTATTATTCCACTTTTTCTCTCTAAAACCGCACTGTAAAATTCAATAGAAAAATACTTGTGAAAAGCATATTTGTAAGTCTCTGAAATACCTTCATTGTCAATCCACTTCAGGGTAATGGGTTGATCCTGTTGCAAATTGCACATCTCTCTCACTTCGTTGCAGAGTTCGTCATAACTCATGGACGCGCCCAGGTTTGTTATAAGGATATCTCTGGGGAGGGAGGAGGAAACAAAACAAGTCACAGGTTTATTAATCCACATGGTTTCACCTTTCAAGAGTTCCCAAACTGCATTTGCAACTGATCCTGACCATTGCTGCATGAGTAAATAAATGGACATGTTACAAAAAGATTGGTTTGCTCCTGATACGATAAATAAACGACCCTTTAGTATGCCTTACCCGTTATAATGAGTTTTCACTCTGATGAAGTTTTTCCTCATATTCATTTTCGATCCCATTCTGCTGGGCATGTTTTTAGAGCAGCACTCAACATGAAAAATAAAAAGGTCCTAGGCTTCCAGATTTGGTTTCCAAGTCGTTCAGCAGCAATTACACACAGTGTAATGTATGATCAAGGAACGCTGTCACGTTTCTTCAATACGTCTTTTGGGTTGCTTGCACGCGAAGGGAACATAAATACACTGAAAATGCAAACAAGAAATTTGATATTAGAACAGTTCGTGGGCCAAACTGTTGAACACATGAAATAGAAACGTAAGTGATGAAGCAAATCAACAGGTATCCTGGCTTTGTTTTCTTCCTACAGAAATGCAAGTGTGTCATGAAAACCATCTACAATCACATTGCCAGTACTCCAGTGTGTAAGTCGATTGTTATATCTATACTAGCTGTGCCCTGCCACGCATTGCTGCGGCCCATAGTAAGAATTTTCGAAGTAGAGGTAGATATCTGGACGGTTATGAAAGAGTGGGGCCTACCTATTCCTCCCCCACCCCTTTTTTTCCTTCCCCTTTCTCTCCTTTCTTCCTTCTCTACCTCTTTTTTCATTCCTTCTTTTGCTCTTGGTTTCATCCTTCCTTCTCGCTTTCCTTCCTTCTCTCTTTCCTTCCTTCCCTCTTCCTTTCTTCTCTCCCTGTTTCCTTCCTTCTTTCACTTTTTATTTCTCCTTCTTTCTTCCTTCTTTACCTCTTTCCTGCCTTTCCTCCCCTTTTTCTTTCCTTTCTACTTTCGTATTCTTCCTTCCTTCTCTACCTCTTTTTTCGTTCCTTCTTTTGCTCTTTGGTTTTGGTTTCATCCTTCCTTCTCTCTTTCCTTCCTTCCCTCCTCCTTTCTTCTCTCCCTGTTTCCTTCCTTCTTTCACTTTTTATTTCTCCTTCCTTCTTTCTTTCCTTCTTTACCTCTTTCCTGCCTTTCCTCCCCTTTTTCTTTCCTTTCTACTTCGTATTCTTCTTTCCTTCTCTACCTCTTTTTTCGTTCCTTCTTTTGCTCTTTGGTTTTGGTTTCATCCTTCCTTCTCTCTTTCCTTCCTTCCCTCCTCCTTTCTTCTCTCCCTGTTTCCTTCCTTCTTTCACTTTTTATTTCTCCTTCCTTCTTTCTTTCCTTCTTTACCTCTTTCCTGCCTTTCCTCCCCTTTTTCTTTCCTTTCTACTTTGTATTCTTCCTTCCTTCTCTACCTCTTTTTTCGTTCCTTCTTTTGCTCTTTGGTTTTGGTTTCATCCTTCCTTCTCTCTTTCCTTCCTTCCCTCCTCCTTTCTTCTCTCCCTGTTTCCTTCCTTCTTTCCCTTTTTATTTCTCCTTCCTTCCTTCTTTACCTCTTTCCTGCCTTTCCTCCCCCTTTTTTTTCCTTTCTACTTTGTATTCTTCTTTCCTTCTATACCTCTTTCTTTCCTTCCTTCTCTCCCTTCCTCCCCTCCTTCTCTCTTTCCTTCCTTCCCTCTTTCCCTCCTACATTCCTTCCCTTTTTCCCTCTCTCCTTTCTTCTCTCCTTCCTTCCTGTCTATTCTCCCGCAATACTATGGTAGAATCCCTTCTAACTCTATTCTATGAGTCTATTTAATATAGTAATATTTTTATTTTAAAGGTGTTTTGTGGGGTTTCTTCAGTGATGGTCACTCCTTGGATTGTGAGGAGTTTTGTTGCCAAATTTGGGGTCATTTGGCCCAGTAGTTTTTTTGTTTTGAAGGTACTCATTACGCACAGAGCATTTATATATATAGAGATTGTATATACAAGATTAGGGTCCAAAAGTGCATCCTAACTCTACCACAGTCGTATTTGGTTCGCTGATTTCTGATTATGAAATGTATGGGGAGGAGGACACCATCACAAAGGTATTTGCTTACATGGGTTTTGGAAGGGGGGGGGGAGGAAAACATTAAATTTAGTAGATTATTACCCTATCCCAGGTATGTGTAAACCCAGGCCCGGGGGCCGCATGTGGCCCCTTGGGCTCTTTTCTCAGGCCCTCCTCTCTCACACCATCCTATCCTTCCTTCCTTCTCTCCCTCCTTCCTCCCCTCCCGCTTTCTCCTTCCTTTCCACCCTTTCATCCTTCCTTCTTTCCTTTCTATCCATCCCTCCCTCCTTCCCTTCCACCCTTTCTTACTTCCCTCTATCCCACTTTCTCCTTCCCTTTTGTCTTTCCCTCCTTCTCTCTTTCTCCCTCCCTCCATTCCCTACCACCCTTTCCTCTTCCTTCCTTCTCTCTTTCTTCCTCCATCCCTTCCACCCTTTCCTCCTTCTCTTCCCTTTTGTCTTTCCTTCCTCATTGCCTCCCTCCCTCCCCTCCCTCTTTCTCCTTCCATCCTTCCCTTCCACCCTTTCGTCCTTCCTTCCTTCCCTCTTTCTCCTTCCTTCCTTTCCTTTTGTCTGTCCTTCCTTCCTTCTCTCTTCATCCTTCCATTCCTTCCATCCTTTTCTTCCTCCTTTTTTTACTTCCTTCCTTCCTTTAATCCTTCCCCCCTTTTGTCCATCCTTCCCTCTTTTCCTCCCTCCTTCCCTCTCTCCCTCTTTCTCCGTCCATCCTTCCCTTCCTCCCTTTGTCCTTCCTCCTTTTCCTTCCCTCCTTCCTCTTCCTTTCTTCCTTCCTTCCTCCTTCCCTCCCCTTTTCCTCCTTCCTTCCTTCTTTCCTCCCTCCTCTCCCCTCTTTCTCTTTCCATTCTTTTCTCCTTTTCCTTTGTTCCTTCCCTCTTTCCCTCCCTCTCTCTCTCCCTTTCCATCCTCCCCTTCCTCCCTTTTATCTTTCCTCCCTTCTCTCTTTCCTTCTATCTTCCCTTCCCTCCATCCTTTCATCTTCCCTCCCATTTGTCCTTCCTTCCCTCTTTCCTCCCTCCTATCCTCTCTCCCTCTTTCTCCTTCCATCCTCCCCTTCCTTCCTTTTATCTTTCCTCCCTTCTCTCTTTCCTTCTATCTTCCCCTCCATCCTTTCATCTTCCTTCCTTTTGTCCCTTCCCTCTATCCTCCCTCCTTCCCTCTCTCCCTCTTTCTCCTTCCATTCTTCCCTTCCTCCTTTTTCTTCCTTCTCTCCTTCTTCCTCCACCCTCTTTGCTCCTTCCTTCCTTCCCTCCTCCTCTTTCTCCTTCCATCCTTCCTTCTCCCTTTCATCCTTCCTTCCTTCCCTTCCTCCTTTTCCCCCCTCCCTCCTTCCTTCCTTCCTTCCATCCATCACCGGGCAGCCAGCCTATCAGGGAGTGCTAGCATGTGGCCCCCAAGTTAGAAAGGACACCTTACTGGGATCTGCACGCATCATTTGCCAATGCATCACACAGTCCTAGACACTTGGGAAGTGTTCGACGTGTGATCCAACGTAACAGCCAGCAGAGTGTCTGCTGTGGACTCATCTTGTTGTGTTTCTAATAATAATAATAATAATAATAATAATAATAATAATAATAATAATAGATGTTGCAATCCCAGGTGACAGGGAAGTGTCCGACGTGTGATCCAATTCAACAGCCAGCAGAGTGTCTGCTGTGGACTCATCTTGTTGTGTTTTAATAATAATAATAATAATAATAATAATAATAATAATAGATACTTGGGAAGGGTCCGACGTGTGATCCAACACAACAGACAGCGGAGTGTCTGCTGTGGACTCATCTTGTTGTGTTTCTAATAATAATAATAATAATAATAATAATAATAATAATAATAGATGATACATCACACAGTTCTAGACACTTGGGAAGTGTCCGACGTGTGATCCAACACAACAGCTAGCAGAGTATCTGATGTGGACTCATCTTGTCGTGTTTCAAATAATAATAATAACAATAATAATAAATACATCACACAGTCCTAGATAATAATAATAATAATAATAATAATAATAATAATAATAATAATAATAGACACTTGGGAAATGTCCGACATGTGATTCAACTCAACAGCCAGCAGAGTATCTGATGTGGACTCATCTTGCTGTGTTTCAAATAATAATAATAATAACAATAATAATAACAACAACACTTGGGAAGTGTCTGACGAGTGAACCAACACAACAGCCTGTGGAGTGTCTGCTGTGGACTCATCTTGTTGTGTTTCTAATAGTAATAATAATAATAATAATAATAATAATAATAATAATAGACACTTGGGAAGGGTCCGACGAGTGAACCAACACAACAGCCAGCGGAGTGTCTGCTGTGGACTCATCTTGATGTGTTTCTAATAATAATAATAATAATAATAAT
This sequence comes from Anolis sagrei ordinatus, assembly GCF_025583915.1. Classification (NCBI taxonomy): domain Eukaryota; kingdom Metazoa; phylum Chordata; class Lepidosauria; order Squamata; family Anolidae; genus Anolis; species Anolis sagrei. The sequence goes on along the minus strand of NW_026844811.1, from coordinate 19,214,502 downwards.
AATAATAATAATAATAATAATAATCCTAGACACTTGGGAAGTGTCCGACGTGTGATCCAATACAACAGACAGCAGAGTGTCTGCTGTGGACTAACCTTGTTGTGTTTCAAATAATAATAATAATAACGACGACAACAACAACAACAGCTTCCTGTCTTCCCTTGCTTTGAGACAATATTATACAAAATCTCAACTCCAAACATCCCTCTCCCTTCCAACAGATCTCCCCTGGAGCTGTGGGTGCATCTATACTGCGTAATTAACACAGTTTGAGACCCCTTTAACCGCCACGGTGCCACGCAATGGAATCCTGGGTTGTGTAGTTTTGTGATTCACCAACATTCTTGGGCAGAGAAGGCTGCACCTCCCATAGCACTGAAGCATAAAGTACTGCTAAGCTGCTGTATATGATGCACCTTCACGTCTTGACTGCACATTCCTTAGGACAAGGACTTGACATTGCACAAAAAGTCAGTCAGGACTGGACAACCTTTGCAAGCCAAGAATGACACCCAATGTTGGCAGACGGCCCGCATAGGCCGCACACGGAGTTCAGCATGCTTCCTGACCTGAACATAAACAAAGGGAGGGGTCAGGAGTTTCACCAGCACTCCCTTTGCTAATTTAGAAGGAAACCAAGCAATATTCTTTCCTCCCACTGGCCTGGCAAGGGGAAGTTGGCGGCCATATTTATTTTGGAGGAAAGACAGTGGAGAGAAAGGGTCAGGAGAGGAGAAGGGGTCAAGCCTGTTTTCTGGTGCTCCGGACACTAGGAACACAACGAAGCCATGGGTTCAAATTACAGGAAAAGAGGTGCACCTAAACTTCCTGATGGCAAGAGCTGTTCAGCAATAGAAGAGAAACTGCCTGGGAGTCTGGCGGAGTCTTCTTCTCTTAGGGATCTTAGGCAGAGGGTGGATGGCCATCTGTCAGGAAGGGTTTGGTGGTGTCTTCCTGCCTGGCAGGAAGGGAGTTGGACTGGATTGTCAAGAATATTTAAAAAATGACTAGGTAATTTTAATTACAAAAATGTGAGTCAAGCACTGGAAGGGTTAAATGGACACAAAAGCTGAAGTCCAATATAAGCAGGTTTGTGTGTAGGCTTCTGTGTTAGATTGCCTCAGTGGGAAAAAAGTCTCAGTCTGTGAGAAGGCCTCACAGTGTGAGGTAGGCCTTAGTCAGTGAGGGAAGTCCTCACAGTGTGAGGTAGGCTTTACTCTGTGAGAGAAAGCCTCACAGTGTGAGGTAGGCCTTAGTCTCTGTGAGGTAAGCCTCGGTATGAGAAGGCCTTGTGTGTGAAGTTCCAGTGTGAAGGTTGAACTTAATTGTGAGGTAGGCCTTCGTTTGTGAGAGAAGGCATGACGGTGTGAGGTAGGCCTTATTCTGTGCAAGAAAGACTCACAGTGTGAGGTAGGCCTTAGTCTGGGAGAGAAGCCTCTGTGTGGGGTAAGTCTCGGTATGAGAAAGCCTTGTGTGTGAAGTTCCAGTGTGAAGGTTTAACTTAATTGTGAGGTAGGTCTTTGTCTGTGAGAGAAGGCTTCACAGTGTGAGGTAGGCCGTAGTCTGTGAGAGAAGCCTCTGTGTGAGGTAATCCTCAGTATGAGAAGGCCTTGTGTGTGAAGTTCCAGTGTGAAGGTTGAACTTCATTGTGAGGTAGGCCTTAGTCTGTGAGAGAAGGCCTCACAGTGTGAGGTAGACCTTAGTCTGTGAGAGAAGCCTCTGTGTGAGGTAAGCCTCGGTATGAGAAGGACTTGTGTGTGAAGTTCCAGTGTGAAGGTTGAACTTCATTGTGAGGTAGGCCTTAGTCTGTGAGAAAATGCCTCAGAGTGTGAGATAGGCCTTAGGCTGTGAGAAGCTTCGGTGAGAAAAGCTCTAGGTTGATGGCCTTGTGTGTAAAGTTGTGTGTAAATTTCCCTGAGGAGGAGTAAAGCGGTATAAAAATGTAGTAAATGAATAATAAATAAATAAGGCCTGGTGTGAGAAGCTTCAGTGAAAGAAGCCCCAGGTTGAAGGCCTCATGTGAATAAAGACTGCTGTGTGTAAAAAGCTACTATGTGAAGCTCGTTTGTTGTGAGAGAAGGCTCTGTGAGAGCAAAGGTGTTTATCTGCATGAGGAAAGAGCCCAGCATGGAAGCAAAAAAGGAAGTATAAAGGACTTTATTTGTGTTGTGGGAACCTTGTTGTTGTGAAAAGTGCAACCATATTATTTTACTAGAAAGAAAAGCCTCAGTGGGAGAAAGGTCTCAGTCTGTGAGAGAAGGCCTCACAGTGTGAGGTAGGCCTTAAGTCTGTGAGGGAAGCCTCTGTGTGAGGTAAGCCTCAGTATGAGAAGGCCTTGTGTGTGAAGACTGAACTTCATTTGTGTTATGGAAACCTTGTTCTTGTAAATAGTGCGACCATATTATTTTACTATAAAGAAAAGCGTCAGTGGGAGAAAGGTCTCAGTCTGTAAGGGAAGCCTCTGTGTGAGGTAAGCCTCAGTATGAGAAGCCTCCTATGGAAGAGATAACATTGGTCTGTGTGTTTTTGTTCTTTTTATCACTTTGGGCAACACGTTGCTGCCAATAAGTTACTCTGTTGTACATTTATGAGGAAGGGTCTTTTGTTAATAACCCCACTCGCCCAACATGGATGGCCCTTGGGGTCCCTTCCAATTCTGGGAGTCTATTATTCAAGATGCCTTTTCCTCATTCCTCCCTTGGCAAAAGAGTTCTCCCATCTTTCTACGAATCTGAAAGCCCGCAAAAGAAAGGATCTGCCTCTAAAGACACTGAAAGAGAACGTAACAGCTGATAAGGGAGAACAGATAAGGAGAACCGTCTCAGCCCTGACCTTTGGCAATACAACTCCCTTCTCCTATTAAAGCTTCCTATTTAACATTCCAGCTTTCTGGCTTCATGAGGGAATGCTTGATTCCAGCTTCACTATCCACTTGTGACACCGAGTCCTTGATGGAGTACTTCCTCATTCTTTTGCATGCTGCTGGAAGGTTTTACAGCGTCATAAATTAGTTAAATTAGTCCCCCCGCATAAAGCGGTACCTAAATTTCCTACTTTACAGATGCAACTGTCTTTTGGGCTGCATAGGTCAACAGCAAGCTAGACTAGCTGTCACTCTGTTCCGGGCTGGCTTCTACTTCGTGACCTCGTGGTCACTAGTGATTTAACGCAGCGGACTACAAACTAGCTGTGCTACAGCCCGGCAGGGAGGAGCTGATCGATTATATTATAAAAGATTTGTTATCCATATAAATAAAATATTCGTAAAAGGAAGTGAAGGAAGGAAGGAGGGAAGGAAAGAAGGAAAGAGGGAGGGAGAGAAGGAAGGAAGGAAGGAAGGAAGGAAGCAAAGAAGGAAGCAAAGAAGGAAGCAAGAGGAGAAGAAGGAAGGAAAGGGGAAGGAAGGAAGGGAAGGAAGGAAGGAAGAAGGAAGGAAGGAAGGAAGGGAAAAAGGAAGAAAGAGGGAGGAAGGAAGGAAGGAAGGAAAAAGGGAGGGAAGGAAGGAAGGAAGGAAAGAAGGAAGGAAAGAGGGAGGGAGGGAGAGAAGGAAGGAAGGAAAGAGGGAGGGAGGGAGGGAGGGAGGGAGGGAGGGAGGGAGGGAGGGAAGGAAGGAAGGAAGGAAGAAAGAGGGAGGAAGGAAGGAAGAAAAAAAAGAAAAGAACGAGGGAAGGAAGGAAAGAGGGAGGGAGGGAAGAAAAGAAAGAAAGAAAGAAAGAAGGAAGGAAGGAAGGAAAGAGGGAAGGAAGGAAGGAAAGAAGGAAGGAAAGAGTGAGGGAAGGAAAGAAGGAAGGAAAAGGGAGGGAAGGAAGGAAAGAAGGAAGGAAAGAGGGAAGAAAGGAAGGAAAGAAGAGGGGAGGAAAGAAGGAAGAAGAGAAAGAAATGAGAGAAAGAGGGAGGCAAGGTTGGCCACAGCAACACATGGCGGGTACAGCCAGTCTATATAAATAAAACTGTAATGTTCGTTTGTGGGATCAACAGAACTCAAAAACCACTGGGCGAATGGACACCAAATTTGGACACAAGGCACCTCTCAGGCCAGGGAGTGACCATCACTCATGAAAACACTGGAAAACACAGCAGAAGAGACTTAAAAAGACAAAAAACAAAAATTACATTACAACACATGTGCAAAACCACATAAAGACACAGATATGCCAATATATACACACATAAATACACACACAAAACACACATATACACAGACTGGACCACAGCAACGTGTGGCAGGGGACGGCTAGTGCAATATAAAATACACCATTAGGTAAAAGTTTCCCCTTGACATTAAGTCTAGTCGACTCCGACTCTGGGGATTGGTGCTCATCTCAAGCCGAAGAGCTGGAGTTGTCCATAGACACCTCCAAGGTCATGTGGCCGGCATGGCTGCATGAAGCGCAACAAGTGGCAGGTACAACTAGTAATTTATAATATAAGCATAATAATAATAATAAAATTTATAATATAAGCATAATAATAATAATAATATATCTCCGGGACTGTGACGCAGCTGGTCAGTAGTGATTAAGATCACTACTGACCAAAAGGTCATGCGTTCGAAGCCAGCCCAGGTCGGAGTGAGCTTCTGATCATTGTGTGTAGCTTGCTGTTGACCTTTGCATCCCGAAAGACAGATGCCTCTGTCAAGTAGGAAATTTAGGCACTGCTTATGCGGGGAGGCTAATTTAAATAATTTACAGCGCCATAAAAATTCCAGCAAACAAGCAAAGAATGAGGAAGTACTCCATCAGTCTCAAATGGCCAGTGAAGCGACAGCTCCCCTGGTGACCAGAATACCCTCATGAAAAAGCTGGCATGTTAAATAGCCTCTGTGTGTCTGTCTATGTATGTTGTGTGTCTATGGCATTGAATGTTTCCATGTATATGTACATTGTACTCCGCCCTGAGTCCCCCGCGGGGTGAGAAGGGCGGAATATAAATACTGTAAATAAATAATAAATATTCATAATATAAATATAATCAATTTACCATATTTTTATTACATTATTATTATTATTATTATACTACTAATAAATATAAATATAATGTTTTAATAATAATATAAAGGTGTAATATAACAGGAAGAGGAAGAAGGGAAGAAAATATAAGAAAGAGGAGGAAGAGAATGAAGGAAGGAGAAAGAAGAAGACAAAGAAGAGAAAGAAAGGAGGAGGAAGAGAAGGAAGGAAGGAGGAAAAAGGGGGATGAAAAAGAAGGAAGAGCAAGAGGAGAAAGAAAGGAGGAAGAAGAGGAAGATGGGGACGAAAAGGAAGAAAAAAGAGGAAGAAGGGAAAGAAAGGAAGAGGAAAAGAAGGAGAAGAGGAAGAAGGGGATGAAAAAGAAGGAAAAGAGGGTGAAGAGAAAGAAAGGAGGAAGACGAGAAGGAAGGAAGGAGGAAAAAGGGGGAGAAGGGGAAAAAAGAAGAGAATGAAGGAGAAAGGAAGAAGGAAGAAGAAGAGGAAGATGGACAAAAGAAGGAAGAGAAAGAAGAGAAAGATAGGGGAAGAGGAAGAAAGGGACAAAAAAAGAAGGGAAAAGAGGAAGAGAAAGAAAGGAGGAGGAAAACAAGGAAGGAAGGGGGAAGAAGAGAGGAAAAAGAGAAGGAAGGAAGAGAGGAAGAGAAGAAAAAGAAGGAAGAAAAAAAGAGGAAAAGAAGAGGAAGAAGAGAAAAGAAGGAGAAGAAGAAGAAGAAAGAAGAAAGAAGAAGAAGAAGAAGGACAAAAAAGAAGGAAGAAGAGGAGAAAAAGAAAGAAAGGAGGAAGAGAAGGAAGGAGAAAGAAGGGGATGAAAAGAAGGAAGGAGGGAAGAAAAGAAAGGAGGAAGAGAAGGAAAGGAAGGAGGATAAAGGGGGTGAAAAAGAAGGAAGAGAAAGAAAGGAGGAAGAGAAGAAGGAGGAAGAAGATGAAGATGGGGACAAAAGGAAGGAAAAGAAGAGGAAGACGAGAAAGAAAGGAGGAGGAAGAGAAGGAAGGAAGGAGAAAGAAGGGGATGAAAAATAAGGAAGAGGAAGAAGAGGAAGAAAGGAGGAAGTGAATGAAGAAGGAGGGTGAAGGGGTGAAAAAGGAAGAGAAAGAAAGGAGGAAGAGAAGGAAGGAAGGAGGAAGAAGGGGGTGAAAAAGAAGGAAGAGGAAGAAGAGAAAGAAAAAGAAGTAAGAGGAGAAGAGGAAGAAGGGGACAAAAAAGAAGGAAGAGAAAGAAAGGAGGAGGAAGAGAACGAAGGAAGGAAGGAAGGAAGGAGGAAGAAGAGAAAGAAAGGAGGAAGAGAATGAAGGAAGGAGGCAGAAGGGGTGAAAAAGGAAGAGAAAGAAAGGAGGAAGAGAAGGAAGGAAGGAGGAAGAAGGGGGTGAAAAGAAGGAAGAGGAAGAAGAGAAAGAAAAAAGAAGGAAGAGCAAGAGAAGAGGAAGAAGGGAGGAGGAAGAGAACCAAGGAAGGAAGGAGGAAGAAGAGAAAGAAAGGAGGAAGAGAATGAAGGAAGGAGGAAGAAGGGGGTGAAAAAGAAGGAAGAGGAAGGAGGAAGAAGATGAAGATGGGGACAAAAGGAAGGAAAAGAAGAGGAAGACGAGAAAGAAAGGAGGAGGAAGAGAAGGAAGGAAGGAGAAAGAAGGGGATGAAAAATAAGGAAGAGGAAGAAGAGGAAGAAGGAATGAATGAAGGAGAGTGAAGGGGGTGAAAAAGGAAGAGAAGGAAAGGAAAGGGGGTGAAAAAGAAGGAAGAGAAAGAAAGGAGGAAGAGAAGGAAGGAGGAAGAAGATGAAGATGGGGACAAAAGGAAGGAAAAGAAGAGGAAGACGAGAAAGAAAGGAGGAGGAAGAGAAGGAAGGAAGGAGAAAGAAGGGGATGAAAAATAAGGAAGAGGAAGAAGAGGAAGAAAGGAGGAAGGGAATGAAGGAAGGAGAGTGAAGGGGGTGAAAAAGGAAGAGAAAGAAAGGAGGAAGAGAATGAAGGAAGGAGGAAGAAGGGGGTGAAAAAGAAGGAAGAGGAAGAGGAAGGAAGGAGGAAGAAGATGAAGATGGGGACGAAAAGGAAGGAAAAGAAGAGGAAGACGAGAAAGAAAGGAGGAGGAAGAGAAGGAAGGAAGAGGAAGAAGAAAGGAAGAAAAAGAAGGGAGAAGAGGAAAAGGGGAAGAAGAGGAGGAAAAGGAAGGACAAGTAAGAGGAAGAGGAGGAGGAAGCAGAGAAGCAAGGGCTTCCTCCCTCAGAAGGAAGTTTCGGAGTTCCTCCTCACATTCGGCTTCTTCTTTCCTTCCGCTTTCCTTCACTTCCGCGGAAGTTTACCTCAACTTCCGAAGGGGAAGTGTGTTGGGAGGCGAGAGAGGCGCAGAGGACCCTTTCCCGCCCTTTTCCGGGGCGCTTCCTGCTTCCGCTTCCTCCCGAGACCCTTCCCCTCGACGCCTCCCTCCCTCCCGAAGATGGCGGACGGCGTCCTGTCAGGGATTTACTTTTGGTCCAACTCACGCCCTCGGCCAATCAGCTCCTCCCTGCCTTACCTGCTGGCCAATGGGAAGCCTCCCCGAGCCGGAGTCTACGCCCACTAGTCAACGAGCGACCAATGAAAGCGAGCGGGGACGGCTACCTGGCAAAAAGGCATGAAGGCGAGCGGAGGGGGCGGGACAAGGAAGGCGGAGGAGCCAATAGGAAAAAAGAGAGAGTCACCTGTAGCCAATAGGAACGGGAGAGGAATACTAAGGAAGGGTAATTCGCCTAGCAACAGACTCACAACGGCTGTGTGATTGGCAGGGAGAAGAGGAGGGACTAGAAGACCAGAGGGGGCGGCAGAGCCAATAGGAAAAAAAGAGAGTCACCTGTAGCCAATAGGAACGGGGGAGGAATACTAAGGACGGGTAATTCGCCTAGCAACAGCCTCTCAACGGCTGTGTGATTGGCAGGGAGAAGAGGCGGGACTAGAAGACCAGAGGGGGCGGCAGAGCCAATAGGAAAAAAAGAGAGTCACCTGTAACCAATAGGAACGGGAGAGGAATACTAAGGGAGGGTAATTCGCCTAGCAACAGCCTCACAACGGCTGTGTGATTGGCAGGGAGAAGGGGCGGGACTAGGGGGACCATAAGGAAGAGCCAAAGTTTGTAAATTTGTTTGTACCACAAAGGCTCTTCTGTGGATTGATGGATCTGGGCCAAAATTGGCACACAGTCTTCTTGACACCCAATTTAAAATTTTGGTATGCTTCTAACGACTAAATCCACCCCCAAAATTAAAAATAATGGTATATTGATTAACTCTTACCTGGGTTTATATGCATGCAGTGCTCAAGTGCAACCACAAGGGGCGGTATATAGGTAGGAAGGATTGTTTACTCATGAATATGCATGCCTGCAGTGCTCAAGTGCAACCACAAGGGGCGGTATATAGGTAGGAAGGATTGTTTACTTATGAATATGCATGCCTGCAGTGCTCAAGTGCAACCACAAGGGGCGATATATAGATAATGATTGTTTACTTATGAATATGCATGCTTGTAGTACTCAAGTGCAACCACAAGGGGCGATATATAGATAATGATTGTTTACTTATGAATATGCATGCCTGCAGTGCTCAAGTGCAACCACAAGGGGCGATATAGGAAGGATTGTTTACTTATGAATATGCATGCTTGTAGTACTCAAGTGCAACCACAAGGGGCGGTATATAGATAATGATTGTTTACTTATGAATATGCATGCCTGCAGTGCTCAAGTGCAACCACAAGGGGCAATATAGGAAAGATTGTTTACTTATGAATATGCATGCTTGTAGTACTCAAGTGCAACCACAAGGGGCGGTATATAGATAGGAAGGATTGTTTACTTATGAATATGCATGCCTGCAGTGCTCAAATGCAACCACAAGAGGCGATATAGGAAGGATTGTTTACTTATGAATATGCATGCTTGTAGTACTCAAGTGCAACCACAAGGGACGGTATAGGATTGTTTACTTATGAATATGCATGCCTGCAGTGCTCAAGTGCAACCACAAGGGGCGATATATAGATAATGATTGTTTACTTATGAATATGCATGCCTGCAGTGCTCAAGTGCAACCACAAGGGGCAATATAGGAAAGATTGTTTACTTATGAATATGCATGCTTGTAGTACTCAAGTGCAACCACAAGGGGCGGTATATAGATAGGAAGGATTGTTTACTTATGAATATGCATGCCTGCAGTGCTCAAATGCAACCACAAGAGGCGATATAGGAAGGATTGTTTACTTATGAATATGCATGCTTGTAGTACTCAAGTGCAACCACAAGGGACGGTATAGGATTGTTTACTTATGAATATGCATGCCTGCAGTGCTCAAGTGCAACCACAAGGGGCGATATATAGATAATGATTGTTTACTTATGAATATGCATGCCTGCAGTGCTCAAGTGCAACCACAAGGGGCAATATAGGAAGGATTGTTTACTTATGAATATGCATGCTTGTAGTACTCAAGTGCAACCACAAGGGGACGGTATAGGATTGTTTACTTATGAATATGCATGCCTGCAGTGCTCAAGTGCAACCACAAGGGGCGATATATAGATAATGATTGTTTACTTATGAATATGCATGCCTGCAGTGCTCAAGTGCAACCACAAGGGGCAATATAGGAAGGATTGTTTACTTATGAATATGCATGCCTGCAGTGCTCAAGTGCAACCACAAGGGGCAATATAGGAAGGATTGTTTACTTATGAATATGCATGCCTGCAGTGCTCAAGTGCAACCACAAGGGGCAATATAGGAAGGATTGTTTACTTATGAATATGCATGCCTGCAGTGCTCAAGTGCAACCACAAGGGGCAATATAGGAAGGATTGTTTACTTATGAATATGCATGCTTGTAGTACTCAAGTGCAACCACAAGGGGAGTTAAATAGATAGGAAGGATTGTTTACTTATGGATATGCATGTCTGCAGTGGGGAAAATTCTGGGGCTCCTTTCTCCCTCATTTTGACATCTATTGGGGTGAAACTCGCTACTATGGTAGAACATATTTACCACTGTTAGCCCATCAAGTTTCAGAACGTTTCACCTATCCATAGATTTTTGGGGAATTTTCAAGGTTTTTATAAACAACTTTAAAAATAACTACAAAAGCTATCTCCTTTAATTTTCTATACAATGATACAAGCGATTGCATCGTAAGTACAAATTTTATACCACTTACGACAACTAACAAAAAGAATTGCACACCCTTATTGCTTACTTATGAATATGCATATATGCAGTGCTCAGGTTCGACCTCAAGAAGGCATTATAGAGCGAGAAAGATATAGTTTTATAGGTGAATGGTTTAATTAAGTGGGTTGTTGTAGGTTTTTTCGGGCTGTATGGCCATGGTCTAGAGGCATTCTCTCCTGACGTTTTGCCTGCATCTATGGCAAGCATCCTCAGAGGTAGTGAGGTCTGTTGGAACTAGGAAAAAGGGTTTATATATCTGTGGAATGATGACCAGGGTGGGACAAAGGACTCTTGTCTACTGGAGCTAGGTGTGAATGTTTCAACTGACCACCTTGATTAGCATTTAATTGCCTGGCAATGCCTGGAGCAATCCTTTGTTGAGAGGTGATTAGAGGTGATTTAATTAAGATTTTGGATGGGCTTTGTGTGTGTGTTTGTGTCTATGCCTTCCTCTGAGGTTGAGAGAGTGAGAAGATGGAAATTATAATACAATATAATACTACCAATAATAATATATTATAATTATATATATTATATTACATGTAATACTACTAATAATATTACAACATAATGGTATGGTACAATAGTAATATATAATACTAATATTAATTATTACTATATTGCAACAATATTATAATGTAATGCAATATAATACTACTAATAATAATGTGATAATTATATATTCATATCACATGTAATATTACTAATAATATTACAATATAATGGTATGGTACAATAGTAATATATAATACTAATATTAATTATTACTATATTGTAATAATATTATAATGTAATGCAATATAATACTACTAATAATAATGTGATAATTATATATTCATATTACATGTAATATTACTAATAATATTACAATATAATGATATAGTGCAATATAGTAATATATAATACTAATATTAATTATTACTATATTGTAATGCAATATAATACTACTACTAATAATGTGATATTATAATTATATATATTCATATTACATGTAATATTACTAATAATATTACAATATAATGGTATGGTACAATATAGTAATATATAATACTAATATTAATTATTACTATATTGTAATAATATTATAATGTAATGCAATATAATACTACTAATAATATGATAATTATATATTCATATTACATGTAATATTACTAATAATATTACAATATAATGGTATGGTACAATATAGTAATATATAATACTAATATTAATTATTACTATATTGTAATAATATTATAATGTAATGCAATATAATACTACTAATAATAATGTGATAATTATATATTCATATTACATGTAATATTACTGATAATATTACAATATAATGATATAGTGCAATATAGTATAGTGCTCTGGTTACATCCCGCCTTGACTACTGCAACGCTCTCTACGTGGGGTTGCCTTTGAAGACGGCTCAGAAGCTCCAATTAGTCCAACGCTCGGCAGCCATGATACTAACAGGAGCGGGGCGCAGGGAGCATACAACTCCTCTGCTGCACCAGCTCCACTGGCTGCCGATTTGCTACCGGGCCCAATTCAAAGTGCTGGCATTGGCCTTTAAAGCCCTAAACGGTTCTGGCCCAACATATCTATCCGAACGTATCTCAGCCTATCAGCCCACCAGGACCCTAAGATCTTCTGGGGAGTCCCTGCTCTCTATCCCGCCTGCTTCACAGGTGCGGCTGGCGGGAACGAGAGACAGGGCCTTTTCTGTGGTGGCCCCTCGGCTTTGGAATGCCCTCCCCATAGAGGTGAGATCAGCCCCTTCGCTGATGGTATTTCGAAAAAGGTTGAAGACATGGATGTTTAAACAAGCATTCGATTAATCTGGTGCAACGAAACTGATGAACAAGGATTGGTTAATCACAGACGACGAAATTGGATTGCGACTACAATTAAGAGATGCATTGGATTATTATTGGTGGCCCAATAATATTGTGTATTGTGTATGTGTTTTTATGCTTTTTAATGGAATATTGCTGCTTGTCGTTGTGTTGTAAACCGCGTTGAGTCGCCGATTTAGGCTGAGAAACGGCGGTATATAAGCACAGTAATAAATAAATAAATAAATAAATATTGTTTATTGCCTATTGTGTATTTTCTGTTTTTGAGTTTATTTTATCTGTTTTGTATTTGCTATTGTTATTGCTTTTGTTTATTGGTGTGCTGTGGGCTTGGCCTCATGTAAGCCACACTGAGTCCCTTGGGGAGATGGTAGCGGGGTATAAATAAAGTTTTATTATTTTATTATTATTTAATTAAAATTTGCTGAACTGCTGTCATTGATGACCTGTGATAATGATTAACTATTGATATTGCTGACTTTTAGTGAAAAACAAAATGTTTACATTATCAGAGACTATGACTCTTTAAGTTAAGAAAATGTTTATAAGGTTCCTTATGTTAAGAAGGAAGTCAACAGCTCCTTATGTTTACCAACACCAATTAAGAAGACTCAACATTTGTCCAGGAACTTAGATAAATCCAGGATGTTTTAGACTGGAAAGACATCTATCATTCACTTACAACTTTGGAACAACATCAGCAAGAAATATTGCTATATAAGGGACCTTATTATGATCCAAAAATGGTAACAGACAGCTGTGCTGTTCACGTACCATGCTCTGCTCCATGAGAAGGAGAGAGATGGTGTACCCTTGGAGAGTGTCAGTTCTGCTATGGGAAAACAGGATTCTGATCACTTGTTCCTTTTCTAAAGGGGAGAGAAAGGAGTGTTTTTGAAGTCATGGTACATTTATTGCATGAAGTCAATTTCTGCTGTAAAGGAAAACAGGGATCTGATCCTTGGCATTATTCTTAGAAAAAGAGGAGGCATTTTGGTGTTTTGAACATTTTGGCTGCAGGGAAAGCAGGATCTGACTTCTCCAGGTGTTTCTCCAGGAGGGAGAAAGGATATGGATGCATGAGAATGAATGAATGAATGTGTATGGCTAATATGAATGCTGAGTAAAAATGTAATTTCCCTTTGTATTGGTGAAGGCTTTCATGGCCGGAATCACTAGATTGTTGTAGGTTTTTCAGGTTGTATGGCCATGTTTTAGAAGCATTCTCTCCTGACGTTTCACCTGCATCTATGGCAGGCATCCTCAGAGGGTGTGAGATCTGATGGAAACTAGGAAAAAGTGAAAGAACTCCTGTCTGTTGGAGCTAGGTGTGAATGTTTCAATTGGCCACCTTGATTAGCATTTGATGATCTGACAGTTTTAGGTGTGTCTTGTTACTGCTTGGGGGAATTCTTTGTTGAGAGATGATTAGCTGTCCCTGTTTGTTTCTTCTCTGGAGTTTCCCTGTGTTTGAGTTTTATTCTTTATTTACTGTTATAATTTTAGAGTTTTTTTTAATACTGGTAGTTAGATTTTGTTCATTTCATGGTTTCTTCGTTTCTGATAAAATTGTCCACATGATTGTGGATTTCAGTGGCTTCTCTGTGTAGCCTGACATGGTAGTTGTTAGAGTGGTACAGCATTTCTGTGTTCTCAAATAATATGCTATGTCCAGGTTGGTTCATCAGGTGCTCTGCTATGAAATTGTCTGCAGTCTCATTCATGTTCCTTGATTCACATTTGGTGGTCCCTATGTAGACTTGTCCACAGCTGCATGGTATACGGTAGACTCCTGCAGATGTGAGAGGATCCCTCTTGTCCTTTGCTGAATGTAGAATTTGTTGGAATTTCTTAGTGGGTCTGTAGATTGTTTGTGTGATCAGTTTCTTCATCAGCTTCCCAATGTGGTCAGTGGTTCCCTTGATGTATGGCAAGAATACTTTCCCTCTGGGTGGATCTTTGTCTTGACTCTCATGGCTTGAAACACATTATTTGAATATATATGTTAAGATAATTGTTTGTGGAAGATAAATCACACATCAATGTTTAAAAAATGAGGATAATCTTGAAAAGTTAAAGTATCATAAATCTTGGGGATCCATGATAGAAGCAAGTTAAACATAAGAGTAAAAAAATCTCCATCTTATATTATCTCCAAATCTATCAAAATGAATAACATGATGCACCAAAGGAGAAAATGCCAAAGTTTTCCTGTCCCTGTATACTTCCTTTACAGAGTGATCCCCTTGTTCTGTCTTGAGTCTTTTACTCTTCCAAAGGAATAGTAAAAAGTAGAAAGTGACCCAGGAGGCTTTGCAAATTTTATTCATCTTGTTCATGCCAAAAAAGAAGAAAAGAAACTCCCAAATATATGCAGGGAGAAGGAAAATAGGAGGCAGCAGAACACAGAAACAGACTAGAATTTTCTTTTAAATCTATAGTATAAGAATTAAAAGGGAAAATCACATAGAATTAAAATGTCTATAGTAATTGGGTTTTTTTTCAACCAATGATTCAAGCTGTCTTAAGTATCCCAAGTTTTAGTAGACAAGTAAGAATCTTTCCATGTCAAAATTGAAAATAATTAAATCATTGTTTCAATTGTTTCTGTAGATGCAAGAAACAAATGAAGATTAATTTGTTTTTATAATATGTGGAATGGCTCTTAAAATTAAACTTAGGACAAGATTGTTGCTTGCTAGGGTGGAAACTTCACAATTCATTTGTATAACACCTTTATAGGTGTCATACACATGTACTGTGAAGTTTCCATCTTAGCATAATGATGATGCCTCTTTGTATTCCATATTTTTTGATTGAAACAATAACAAAACTTCCAGTTATTAAATTTTATCTCTGCTCTACCCATTGTGTTGTTTGAAATATTTTCAGATTTCTTTTGCTATTCTATAAGTTCTATATTAAAGGATTCTTGTGCTATAGTTGACATATATGACCACAAATATTTCTGTGGGTGCTTATTGCTAAACAACAACACTCTTATTTGGTGACACTTCCTAAGCAATTTCTTCTTTTGTCAGATTCTTGATTTTTTTAGTCATTGTAGGAATGGATTCAGAAGGAAAATTATAAGATAATAGTATATCACTTGGTGTTATTGGTTATTCTCATAGTTTAGAATGGTTATTTCCCCTTATAACCTAAGTTCAACAGTGACTGTAATTGGATATTGCTTTGGACTAAACAACCTAGGATAGTCCCTGAAAGCATAAATAGGCTAATCTTTACATTTTGCAGTTACAAACAATAGTATTGATGAATGATAGAGCCTATGTTGAACACTCAGGTATGGAGTTATTATTGTTCTAGTCTTTTGCTATGCTTGGAAACCTAGCTTAAAAGTAATCAGCTACTGTTACAAAACCCAATTGCAGTTATTGTTATATTTATTGGGTGTTTCCTTTTGAAAAAAAAATCCCTTTATTTTCACAGCATTCAAAAGTAGAAACTTACTTTTAAGAAATTAGACATTAACCTTGAGAAAGTCTTGGGAAACACTTATGGTATGTATATGTTCATATTCATAATCCCCATGTGTTCACAAGTTTAAAGAATATGTAGGGACTGTGACATTCTTCCAGTACCTACTTACTGGTAGCAGCCACTGCATGTGACAGAGGCCTGTTTCCCTGCCAAGCAGGAAACAGCTGACTGATGTTTCTATGTTATTCCCTTGAGCAATTTCCAGTGAGAGGGGGAATTGCATCAGAGACTCTGTTTCTGGCTCCTGAAGATTTCTCATGGGAGTGGATGGAGACTACTGCTTGGTAAACAGGGATTTAGAAGGGTTGGGCTCAGATACACTACTTATCTATGTAACAAATATGATTAAGTAGGTAGGTGATTCAGAATCACAGTCATTATATTTAAGCTCTGACTTTGTCATGGAATTCCGTCCGTCTCATCTAGTTGCTGCAATGACTTCTGTTGCTTGTAGTTCTCCATAATTTACAGCCATCTAAATCAATCTTTGATATTGGAAATTTTGTGTTTATGGTAAATTATCTGTCATTATAGCCTCAATCTAACTGTTAGCCCCAACAAGAGAAGATTATTTCAATAACCAGAATTAGAAAAGAGCCATTGAAACAATTATAAGTGTTGGGTTGTTGTAGGTTTTTTCAGGCTGTATGGCCATGGTCTATACAGCCTGTCATCACGGTCCGGGCCGCGGCGGGTGTTGTCCCCCCTCCTCCCCCCCGCTGAGCTGCTCCGCCTCGGAGCGTGGGGAAGAGACAAGTTCGCTGCCTGCCAGCTTGTACGGGCCCGCTGGGTCTGCTGCCTGCCAGCTGGGTACGGGCCCGCACTTCCATCTGTGGCGGAGGCCTCGGCGGAGGCCTCGGGAGTGGCCGGACCGGGTGTTGCCCTCACGTGTCCACCCCCAGCAGAGGCCTCTACAGCAGCCTGCCCGGGTGCCGCCTCCGCGCTCCATTCTCGGCGGGGGTCTCAGGAGGGGCCTGACCGGGTGCTTCCTCCGTGCTTCCCCTGCGCTCCATCCTCGGCGGGGCCCCTGTTTTTCATCGGCGGCGGAGCCTTCGGCTGGTAGGCGACGCTGCCACTCGGACATCAGTGGCACTCCGACACTCGGACATTTCTTACTTGGTGTCCTGGTGGCATTGGAGCCTAGAGTGGGGTCGGTGTTTATCATCTTTCGCCGCTTGCCCAGGGCCTAGCCAGCCTCTCCA
>NW_026844811.1:19157768-19189748 GCF_025583915.1 Anolis sagrei ordinatus | reverse complement strand
TAGATAGATAAGGGAAAGCAAGGAAAGATGGAAAGAAAGAAAGTCGAGAAGGATAAGGTGTATGAGGGAAAGGGAGGAAGGTTTGTGGATTTAATGAAGTGTTTTCTTTGTTTTTAGAAACCGTTTTATTATCGTTTACATTTTATGATCATCGTTCTTATATTTTCATTGTGCTGCCTGATTGTCCTCCGGTGGTCCAAACATCGCAATATTGCAAACCACTCTGGGACTTTTTTAAATGGAAAGGGGTGTTGAGATGTGTCTGAATGAAAATGATCTCAACACCGTCAACCTGGGCCAGCTGGCGTGCCTTCCTCCCAGCAGAGGGCAACAGAGTTCTAGGTACAGAGAATGCATTCCGCGGAAACACGGAATACATCTGGGAACGGACAAAAATCCGTTTCAGAAAGCGAGGATGTTGCTTGCCATTCCAAAAATGGGAACTTGCATAACAAGCGTATGAAACAGAGCTGATCTCCATGGCAATTTCTCTTCAACGGCATCCCGATATCCTTTAGTCCCTCTTAAAATAAACTCGACCTATGTTTAAATGCTTAGATTTAAGAAGGCGGCTGATTTTCTTCAGTTACTTGTCAAAGAGAGGGTGAAGTATCCATACATTTAGGGAGTTATGAATATTTCCAACGACTGTGAAAGCACGAGAATACTTGGGGAGGGAAATACATTTACCGAGAAGAGAACGCAAATGGATTTTTGGCAGGATTTGTCCGCTGGATCAGATCAATCCTGGGCAGGGGCGGCGCAACCCTTACGCAAAGTAAGCCTTCGCGGTACACTTGATGTTGCCCAGGGGCGCTCTTGAGGCGCTCTTGGGGGAAAATAGACCTTGACATATGCGAGTTGTAGTTCCTGGGATGTATAGTTCACCTACAATCAAAGAGCATCCTGAACTCCACCAATGATGGAATTGAACCACATCTGCCTGCAGATCCCAAACCAATACCGAACACGAAACAGGCAACGACAAGTCCAGACAGTACCCAATGGACAAATGTTCACCAACACCTTGCCTTCTGCAAGGAACCCTCATCCCAGACCACTTTTATCTACCTATCATCATCAGAAGATGAACTGACCACCACCCCATCATTATCCCTCGCAGCTGCTCTCAACTCTGCACGTGAATTCCTACTTCCATCCCTCCATCTTCTTCACCTCCTGTCAAGACTCAGATCCCCCCAAGACTCAGTTGTATTCCTCGATCAGGGGTGGCCCAATCCATTACGCAAAGTAAGCCTTTGCAGTATAGTTGATTTTGCCCAGGGGCGCTCTTGAGGCACTCTTGGGGGAAATAGACCTTGACATATGCGAGTTGTAGTTACTGGGATGTATAGTTCACCTACAATCAAAGAGCATCCTGAACTCCACCAATGATGGAATTGAACCACATCTGCCTGCAGATCCCAAACCAATACCGAACACGAAACAGGCAACGACAAGTCCAGACAGTACCCAATGGACAAATGTTCACCAACACCTTGCCTTCTGCAAGGAACCCTCATCCCAGACCACTTTTATCTACCTATCATCATCAGAAGATGAACTGACCACCACCCCATCATTATCCCTCGCAGCTGCTCTCAACTCTGCACGTGAATTCCTACTTCCATCCCTCCATCTTCTTCACCTCCTGTCAAGACTCAGATCCCCCCAAGACTCAGTTGTATTCCCCGATCAGGGGTGGCCCAATCCATTACGCAAAGTAAGCCTTTGCAGTATAGTTGATTTTGCCCAGGGGCGCTCTTGAGGCACTCTTGGGGGAAAATAGAACTTGACATATGCGAGTTGTAGTTACTGGGATGTATAGTTCACCTACAATCAAAGAGCATTCTGAACTCCACCAATGATGGAATTGAACCACATCTGCCTGCAGATCCCAAACCAATACCGAACACGAAACAGGCAACGACAAGTCCAGACAGTACCCAATGGACAAATGTTCACCAACACCTTGCCTTCTGCAAGGAACCCTCATCCCAGACCACTTTTATCTACCTATCATCATCAGAAGATGAACTGACCACCACCCCATCATTATCCCTCGCAGCTGCTCTCAACTCTGCACGTGAATTCCTACTTCCATCCCTCCATCTTCTTCACCTCCTGTCAAGACTCAGATCCCCCCAAGACTCAGTTGTATTCCTCGATCAGGGGTGGCCCAATCCATTACGCAAAGTAAGCCTTTGCAGTATAGTTGATTTTGCCCAGGGGCGCTCTTGAGGCACTCTTGTGGGAAAATAGACCTTGACATATGCGAGTTGTAGTTACTGGGATGTATAGTTCACCTACAATCAAAGAGCATTCTGAACTCCACCAATGATGGAATTGAACCAAATATGGCACACAGAACTCCCACAACGAACAGAAAATATATATCAGTGATTGGTTGGGGGGGGGGGCGCCAAAATACTGTTTGCTTACCGTTGAAAATTACCTCTGATCCTGGATCAAACCAACGCAGGCTCGGGATTCCAGGCTCTGCTTATAGGATTCCTCATCTTCCTATTTTCCTATTTTTTATTTTTGAAAAGGTGCAATTTTACAATCTCGGACGTACGCTCGAAGTTGCGCAGTAATTGCGAGTAAACGGAAAATGTAAACATTGGCATTCTCATGAGATCACAAATTCTCAAAATTGTCAACAAGACTTTGGACTGTGCAACAAGTCAGACACACATTGTTTAATTAAAAACTGTGTAGTAAATAAAAATTGTATAGTGCAATTGACAATGATGGTGACGATGACGACGACAACGACAACAACAACAACTAGCTAAGGTACCTAGCAATGCCTGAGTTAGGGCTTCTGTGAGGCTGTTACAGGCACAACAACAACAACAACAAACTAAGGTACCTAGCAATGCCTGAGTTAGGGCTTCTGTGAGGCTGTTACAGGCACAACAACAACAACAACAACAAGCTAAGGTACCTAGCAATGCCTGAGTTAGGGCTTCTGTGAGGCTGTTACAGGCACAACAACAACAACAACAAGCTAAGGTACCTAGCAATGCCTGAGTTAGGGCTTCTGTGAGGCTGTTACAGGCACAACAACAACAACAACAACAAGCTAAGGTACCTAGCAATGCCTGAGTTAGGGCTTCTGTGAGGCTGTTACAGGCACAACAACAACAACAACAACAAGCTAAGGTACCTAGCAATGCCTGAGTTAGGGCTTCTGTGAGGCTGTTACAGGCACAACAACAACAACAACAACAAGCTAAGGTACCTAGCAATGCCTGAGTTAGGGCTTCTGTGAGGCTGTTACAGGCACAACAACAACAACAACAACAAGCTAAGGTACCTAGCAATGCCTGAGTTAGGGCTTCTGTGAGGCTGTTACAGGCACAACAACAACAACAACAACAAGCTAAGGTACCTAGCAATGCCTGAGTTAGGGCTTCTGTGAGGCTGTTACAGGCACAACAACAACAACAACAACAACAAGCTAAGGTACCTAGCAATGCCTGAGTTAGGGCTTCTGTGAGGCTGTTACAGGCACAACAACAACAACAACAACAACAACAAGCTAAGGTACCTAGCAATGCCTGAGTTAGGGCTTCTGTGAGGCTGTTACAGGCACAACAACAACAACAACAAGCTAAGGTACTTGGCAATGCCTGAGTTAGGGATTCTGTGAGGCTATTACAGGCACAACAACAACAACAAGCTAAGGTACCTGGCAATGCCTGAGTTAGGGAGTCTGTGAGGCTATTACAGGCACAACAACAACAACTAACTAAGGTACCTGGCAATGCCTGAGTTAGGGCTTCTGTGAGGCTGTTACAGGCACAACAACAACAACTAGCTAAGGTACCTGGCAATGCCTGAGTTAGGGAGTCTTTGAGGCCATTACAGGCACAACAACAACAACAACAACAACAACAACAACAACAACAACAACAATCTAAGGTTTATTGAAGACCTAAGCACTAATAAAGAATTTTGTTAAACTTTCCAACTTTCTAAAGACTTTGTTTAGGGAAATCCAAAGGGCCTCTAATCCGAGGCACCCCTGGCATCCCGTTGGGCATACAGAACATGTCCTGTCTACAGCACAGATGCCTTCCAGATCGTAACTGATTGGTCGGCTGGTTTGTAGGCCTGGGTAACAACGGAAAAATTTGTTTCTAAAATCGATTTGTATTTGGGGTTTTTTTTTGTTTCGATATTTAAAATAATTACAAAATTTTCCTTTTAAAAAGTTCGATATTTACGAAATTTCATAAATGGTAAAAAATTAACGAATCGATTTCCGAAACAATAACGAATCGATTCGTTGATGGCGGACGCAACCGCGAAATACGCTAAAAAGCCTCCAAAACCTTCTGAAGCTTCCCTCTCCCTCTGTTGTTGACTGTTGGTGTGATATTATAATTTTTTTCACTAATTAAACCATAAAACTGGCCCAGACATGCGGAAATAATAACGAAACGACCTCAAAACAATAACGAAACGAATACAATATCGAAATACGAAGCATTTACAAAACGTTTTTGAAAATTCGTTTTTTTTATAATTGCTCCAGAATGGTTCGTTATCGTTTTGTAATTGAAAAAATTAACGAATTATTAACGAATTACGAATTAACGAAACGAAACCGCCCAGCCCTACTGGTTTGTTTAATCTTATGAAGGATTGCAAGCATCCCAAGAGTCCGTTGTAACGGCGGGATCCACTCCGCACCAGATGTGGAGGCAAAACAAATCTGGCACCCCTCGGCGCCCATAGATTATCCTTTCTTCCAGCAGAGTAAGTGTGGGATCTCTCTAAAGTGCACGTTTAAGGAGGATCAAAGCGGCGCGGTTGGGAGAGATATTGACGTCACCCTCCTTTCAGGTCAGTGTGTCTGTGTGAGCCACAAAAGTTGGGACTTAATCCTGCCGTGTTATTTAACGCAGAGTTGTGTCCTTCGCTTAACATACATCACATAGCATCAGTCATTTTTTTTCCAAGATCCTTTGTAATCCTTTCTGTGGGTGACGGATTACCAGGCGCTTTAGAGGCACACGCTTTTTGCATTTATTTCACTCCCGACAGGACTGAAGCCAAGCCGAGACCTTGTGAACGAGGCAGTCAATGGCCATTTTTAAAAATAAGCAAAGACTAATTGTGTCGGCTGACCGAAAAGTTGGCGGTTCGAATCCGGGGAGTGGGGTGAGCTCCCATCTGTCAGCTCCAGCTTCTCGTGCAGGGACACGAGAGAAGCCTCCCAAAGGATGGTAAAACATCTGGGCAACGTCCTTGCAGACGGCCAATTCTCTCACACCAATTTCTCAAGTCACTCCTGACACACACAAAAAGTGAAGTAACAATGATATGCAAATACACAGAACAGAGGCAAAGGCTTCCCCTTTCATCTCCGGCTTCTGGATAATAATCACACTTTATTTATATTTTGCTCTATCTCCTCCTGCCTTTAATACAGTGGGATATTCTTTCCTCTTCTCCTTCTCCTTCCCCTTCTTCTCCTTTGCCTCCATCTCCTTCTCCATCTCATCTTCTTCTCCTTCCTATTCTTCTTCTCCTTCTCCTTCTTAATCTTCTTCTCCTTTTCCTCCATCTCATCTCCATCTCCTTCTCCATCTCATCTTCTCCTTCCTCCTCCTCCACCTCTCCTTCCTCTTCTTCTTTTTCTCCTCCTTCTTCCTCTTCTTTTTTCCTCCATCTCCTCCTCCATCTCCTCCTTCTCTTCTCCTTCTTCTTCCTCTTCTTCTCCTTTTCCTCCATCTCCTTTTCCACCTCATCTCCTTCTCCTTCCTCCTCCTCCTCCCTCCTCCTCTTCTTCTCCTTCCTGTTCTCCTCCTCCTCCTCCTCCATCTTCTTCTCCTTTTCCTCCATCTCATCTCCATCTCCTTCTCCATCTCATCTTCTCCTTCCTCCTCCTCCTCCTCCTCTTCTCCTTCCTGTTATTTTCCTCCTCCTCCTTCTTCTTCTTTTCCTCCATCCCATCTCCATCCTCCTCCTCCTCTTCTCCTTCCTCTTCTCTTCCTCCTTCTTCTTCTATTTTGCCTCAATCTCTTCTCCATCTTCTTGCTCTTCTCCTCCTTCCCCCTCCTCTTCTTCTCCTTCCTGTTCTCCTCCTCCTCCTTCTTCATCTTCTTCTCCTTTTCCTCCATCTCATCTCCATCTCCTTCTCCCCCTCATCTTCTCCTCCTCCTCTCCTCCTTCTTCCTCTTCTTTTTTTCTCCATCCCATCTCCTTCTCCTTCCTCCTCCTCCTCCTCTTCTCCTTCCTCTTCTCTTCCTCCTCCTCCTTCTCTTTTGCTTCAATCTCTTCTCCATCTTCTTGCTCTCCTCCTCCTCCTTCCCCCTCCTCTTCTTCTCCTTCCTGTTCTCCTCCTCCATCTTCTTCTCCTTTTCTTCCATCTCATCTCCATCTCCCCCTCATCTTCTCCTCCTTCCTCCTCCTCCTCTCCTCCTTCTTCCTCTTCTTCTTTTTTTGTCCATCCCATCTCCTTCTCCATCCTCCTCCTCCTCTTTCTCCCCTCCTCCTCCTCCTTCTTCCTCTTCTTCTCCTTTCCCTCCATTATTTATTTACTGTACAAAGTGAAAAGAAATGACCTGATCTTTTCAATATGGTTTCCCTTTATTAATTTCATTAAGAACAACAGTGAGTTTCGGGCAGTTCCACAGTCACTTTTTGACCCATGGAGAGATGCTTAAGTTGAATAGTAAATTTATATGATTTTTTTTTTTTTTTGCATGCTGTGAACTAACGAATTCAAGAATTCAGATAAAACTTGAAAAGCTTTCGGTAAACAATGGTCAGGTTTGTCTTGTTAAAAATGGTAATTGTTTATATTGTTTATAATATAATTAAATTAAATTTCACATTGTTTATAATATAATTAAATAAAAAAGGGGAGGTATACAAAAACATTATCTCTGCTCCTCTTGAACCACAATCCAAGGTCCGCACTATGCAAGTGGAACTAAGGTTACTCCATCAATGAGTAGGCACAATGTCCAATGTGCTACTACGTACAATGGCCTGCTGTTGTCTTCCAAATATATGTTACTCTATGCATAGCACATACTTAGGCATGTGTTTGTCACTAACAGCATCCCAGTTACTGCATGAAAGACATGTTTCTAGATAGGCCGATATCTAGTTTGTCTTTATTTAAAAGTAAATGATGGAAGGCCAGCCGGAAAGGCAGGTTCACAGTTGCATTTCAATGACAGTAAGTCATTGCTGGGATTTATAGTTCACCTACAATCAAAGAGTATTTTGATCTCCACCAATGATGGAATTGAGCCAAACTTGGCACACAGAACTCTCACAACCAACCAATACAGTATCAACCAGCATCCTCCCTCCTTCCCTCTGTGATTTCTGTTACAGTAAGTTGTAGCAGGACCAAGTGTGTGTATATTGAAGATGGTAATTATTGTGTGCAGCTGGTAATGTAGGTCAATCAGCATCCTCCCTCCTTCCCTCTGTCATTTCTGTTATGGTAAGTTGTAGTAGGACCAAGTGTGTGTGTGCTGAAGAAAAACCTTATGATGGTAATTATTATGTGCAGCTAGTAATGTAGGTCAACCAGCATCCTCCCTCCTTCCCTCTGTGATTTCTGTTACAGTAAGTTGTAGCAGGACCAAGTGTGTGTATATTGAAGATGGTAATTATTGTGTGCAGCTGGTAATGTAGGTCAATCAGCATCCTCCCTCCTTCCCTCTGTCATTTCTGTTATGGTAAGTTGTAGTAGGACCAAGTGTGTGTGTGCTGAAGAAAAACCTTATGATGGTAATTATGTGCAGCTAGTAATGTAGGTCAACCAGCATCCTCCCTCCTTCCCTCTGTGATTTCTGTTACAGTAAGTTGTAGCAGGACCAAGTGTGTGTATATTGAAGATGGTAATTATTGTGTGCAGCTGGTAATGTAGGTCAATCAGCATCCTCCCTCCTTCCCTCTATGATTTCTGTTACGGTAAGTTGTAGCAGGACCAAGTGTGTGTGTTGAAGAAAAACCTTATGATGGTAACTATTATGTGCAGCTGGTAATGTAGGTCAACCAGCATCCTCCCTTCTTCCCTCTGTGATTTCTGTTACGGTAAGTTGTAGCCAGACCTAGTGTATGTGTTGAAAAAAACCTTATGATGGTAATTATTATGTGCAGCTGGTAATGTAGGTCAACCAGCATCCTCCCTTCTTCCCTCTGTGATTTCTGTTACGGTAAGTTGTAGCCAGACCTAGTGTATGTGTTGAAAAAAACCTTATGATGGTAATTATTTTGTGCAGCTGGTAATGTAGGTTAACCAGCATCCTCCCTCCTTCCCTATGTGATTTCTGTTACGGTAAGTTGCAGCAGGACCAAGTATGTGTGTGTCGAAGAATAACCTTATGATGGTAATTATTATGTGCAGCTGGTAATGTAGGTCAACTAGCAATCTTGGAGTACAGCCGATAGGGTATAACTGTATGGGTTTTTAGAATACAGTTCTGGAAAGCTTTTACTCAAAGGCTCTGCTCTGAGGAGCAGGTTGGAGAGAAGCCGTTATGCTGCTCTAAAGGAGGCTATGATGGAATAGCTGTTAACTCAAGGTTTATGTTTTGCTTTCTCATTTGACTTAAGACGAAGATGCCTTGTTTTGTGTTACTTACAAAGACTATGTAAGTTTCTTGCACTGTTTGTATTTTGTATGTAACCTTGCAAGTTTGTATTTCACCTCTGCTATTAAGAGTAAAGATTTTTCTACTCTTGTCTGTGTGTCTTGAGCATGGGACGTGGCTAAGATCTCCTTGCTGCGCAACAATTTCCAGGTTCCTCATCCGTTGGGCCTCTCCAGCCCCGGGGCATTGCCGTGCCTTAACTCTTTGAGTCCCTGTTGTTAGTATTTAGGTACCTAGCACCGTGTCAGACGGGTAAGAGTAGGAGACTCCATATTATCCGACATTTTCATTTATCCGACATTCTGCCAGCCCGTTTATGTCGGATAAGCGAGACTCTATTGTACTACCACATAAATTCTAGATTATTAAATATGGTTTTCTGTGGGCGAGCAGATGGCGACTACTGGGTGGTTTATGATCTCTATCAGAAACTAGAGCTGATGTGGTCTATCCAATGCAATTTTCTGAATCAGCTGATGTGGTCTATCCAAGACAGTTTCCTGAATCAGCACCCCAAATAACCAAACCGGATCTAAAATTGATTTAAAAAAATCTTATTTGTAACCCTTTTGGTACTAATGTTGGAGAGTGGTCCCTGGTCAAAGTGGTCTCTGGTCAAAGAGGTCCAGGGGTCAAAGTGATCCCTAGTCAAAATGGTCCTTCGTGAATTGGTCCCTGGTCAAGTGGCTCCTGGTCAAATTTATTTATTTATTTAAAACTTTTCTATCCCGATCTTCTCAACCTCCGTAGAGGGACTCAGACCGGCTAATAGTACAGTCTAGAAACATCATACAATCACGAGTTAAAATGCATATCGATTAAAATTACAAATAAGCCAAATCGCCAAGATAAGATCATGTCCAACTCAGTCCGTATGTGTGGTCGATAACTTTGTTCTGTAGCCGGTTTCAACCATTACTCTGAGATTACTCTCTGGTCAAAGTGGTCCCTGATGAAGTGGTCCTTGGTCCAGTGGTTCGTGGTCAAAATGGTCCCTAGTGAATTGACCAAGTGGTTCTTGCTCAAGTGGTCTCTGGTCAAAGTGGTCCCTGGTAAAGTGGTCCATGGTCCAGTAGTCCGTGGTCAAAGTGGTCTCTGATCAAAGGGGACCCTGGTCAAAGTGGTCCCTGGTTCAGTGGTCCGTGGTCAAAGTGGTCTCTGATCAAAGGGGACCCTGGTCAAAGTGGTCCCTGGTTCAGTGGTCCGTGGTCAAAGTGGTCTCTGATCAAAGGGGACCCTGGTCAAAGTGGTCCCTGGTTCAGTGGTCCGTGGTCAAAGTGGTCTCTGATCAAAGGGGACCCTGGTCAAAGTGGTCCCTGGTTCAGTGGTCTGTGGTCAAAGTGGTCTCTGATCAAAGTGGTCTCTGATCAAAGTGGTCTCTGGTCAAAGTGGACCCTGGTCAAAGTGGTCCCTTTGACCCTGGTCCAGTGGTCTGTGGTCAAAGTGGTCTCTGATCAAAGTGGTCTCTAGTCAAAGTAGTCTCTGGTCAAAGTGGACCCTGGTCAAAGTGGTCCCTTTGACCCTGGTCCAATGGTCCGTGGTCAAAGTGGTCTCTGATCAAAGTGGACCCTGGTCCAGTGGTCCCTGGTTCAGTGGCCCATGGTCAAAGTGGTCTCTGGTCAAAGTGGACCATGGTCAAGTGGTCCCTGGTCAAGGTGGTCTCTGGTCAAAGTAGTCCCTGGTCCAGTGGTCCCTGGTCCAGTGGTTCCTGATCCAATCATCCGTGGTCAAAGTGGTCCCTGGTCAAAACAAGGTTGGGAACCGATGAGTTAAACGGCAGGATATAAACAGTGCAGCAGTTAACATCTACAGTGCTGCAGAGTTGAGTAAGAAAGAGGATGGTCAGGACTACAAAGAAGTTGACTGCCAGTCTTCTCCTGACCATTCCTTCAGTTCCAGAAGGTAACTTCCAAGATTCGACAAGACAGTACCATCCAACCTTGTGCTCAGCCTAATCCCGTTGTGCTCCTCTCATTCCGTTCGTCTCCATCCCCTTTTCCAGATGATTCTCGGGCGACCCTCGAAGTTTGCTTTGACCTGATTGCAATTCACAAGATGGGCTTTTTCAAACCAAAATGGAGGAAAACAAACGGTCTTCCTCTCGCCATGCAGAGTTAGGAAGTAGTAGGAGATATTCCATGACAAACTTGGGAAGATGGTGGTGTCTGCCTTGCTCCGCAGATGCTAAAGAAGTGGACAAAGACAGCGACACACAACAATCCTTCGTAATGGCAGAACATCGGAAGTCGGCTTCGGAAGTCTCTGAAAAAGTGGACCAAAGCTGGATCCCACCATGCAAGGTTCTGCTGCGCCTGGGATATTCCCCGTTAATACAACTGGCTTCCGTTCTCTTTTCCGTCACATCGTATAAGCCACCCAGTAAATGACGTTGACGGCGGCAAAGGCTGCCGGGAACACCGCCCGGGCATAGATATCAATGGTGTCTGCGTCAATGGGCTTGAAGAGGGATTTCAGGCCCGTTTTCTTCTCCGGTTTAGCCTCCTGTGGCTTTTTAATCTCCCCTGTTTCGACTTCGGTGGAGCCGGGAAGGTTTTTGGGGACTCTGCGTTGCCGGTTGGAAACCGCCAGCTCCTGGTTCACGCCGGCGATTGAAAGGGAAAACATCACAATGGCATTCTTCACGTTCACCTGAGATAGGAAAGAGAAGGGGGAAAACAATTGAAGAGACAACTGGTTGCAAACCAGTTAGTAGGCCGTAGCCTGTTAGAGTCAGTGGGCCAAAGCTTGTGTTGTCCTGAAGAAAGTGAATAGGCCGAAGCCTGTTAAGAGTTACTGAGAGAAAGCTAGTGTCGTCCTGAGGAGTGTGAGGTAAACCTGTCTGAGAGAAGCCTGTGTGAGAGAACGCCTCAGTGGGAGAAAGGTCTCAGTCTGTGAGGTAGGTCTCACAGTGAGTGGCCTTAGTCTACAACAGTGTTTCTCAACCTTCCTAATGCCGCGACCCCTTAATGGAGTCCCTCATGTTGTGGTGACCCTTAACCTAATTTGGCCTGTGTGAGAGAATGTTTCAGTGGGAGAAAGGTCTCAGTCTGTGAGCTAAGCCTCACAGTGAAAGGGTGGCCAAAGCTATTGTCGTCCTGAGGAAAGTGAATAGGCCGAAGCCTGTTAAGAGTTAGCAGGACAAATCTAGTGTCATTCTGAGGAGTGTGAGGACAATCTCTGTCTGGGAGAAGCCTGTGTGAGAGAACGCCTCAGTGGGAGAAAGGTCTCAGTCTGTGAGGTAAGCCTCACAGTGAGAGGTTGACCAAAGCTAGTGTCGTCCTGAGGAAAGTGAATAGGCCGAAGCCTGTTAAGAGTTACTGGGAGAAAGCTAGTGTCGTCCTGAGGAGTGTGAGGTAAACCTCTGTCTGAGAGAAGCCTGTGTGAGAGAACGCCTCAGTGGGAGAAAGGTCTCAGTCTGTGAGGTAGGTCTCACAGTGAGTGGCCTTAGTCTACAACAGTGTTTCTCA
The DNA here is from genome assembly GCF_025583915.1 of Anolis sagrei ordinatus. Lineage (NCBI taxonomy): Eukaryota > Metazoa > Chordata > Lepidosauria > Squamata > Anolidae > Anolis > Anolis sagrei. Next base: position 19,177,648 of record NW_026844811.1, on the reverse strand, counting down.
ACCTTCCTAATGCCGCGACCCCTTAATGGAGTCCCTCATGTTGTGGTGACCCTTAACCAAATTTGGCCTGTGTGAGAGAATGTCTCAGTGGGAGAAAGGTCTCAGTCTGTGAGCTAAGCCTCACAGTGAAAGGGTGGCCAAAGCTATTGTCGTCCTGAGGAAAGTGAATAGGCCGAAGCCTGTTAAGAGTTAGCAGGACAAATCTAGTGTCATTCTGAGGAGTGTGAGGACAATCTCTGTCTGGGAGAAGCCTGTGTGAGAGAACGCCTCAGTGGGAGAAAGGTCTCAGTCTGTGAGGTAAGCCTCACAGTGAGAGGTTGACCAAAGCTAGTGTCGTCCTGAGGAAAGTGAATAGGCCGAAGCCTGTTAAGAGTTACTGGGAGAAAGCTAGTGTCGTCCTGAGGAGTGTGAGGTAAACCTCTGTCTGAGAGAAGCCTGTGTGAGAGAACGCCTCAGTGGGAGAAAGGTCTCAGTCTGTGAGGTAGGTCTCACAGTGAGTGGCCTTAGTCTACAACAGTGTTTCTCAACCTTCCTAATGCCGCGACCCCTTAATGGAGTCCCTCATGTTGTGGTGGCCCTTAACCAGATTTGGCCTGTGTGAGAGAATGCCTCAGTGGGAGAAAGGTCTCAGTCTGTGAGCTAAGCCTCACAGTGAAAGGGTGGCCTTAGTCTATGACAGTGTTTCTCAACCTTCCTGATGCCGCGACCACTTAATAGAGTCCCTCATGTTGTGGTGACCCCCAACCATAACATTATTTTCGTTGCTACTTCATTACTATCATTTTGCTACTGTGACGAATCGTAATGTAAATATCTGATATGGTGGATGTATTTTCATTCACTGGACCACATTTGGCCTGTGTGAGAGAACCCCTCAGTAGTGGAAAGGTCTCAGTCTGTGAGGTAAGCCTCACAGTGAGAGGTTGGCCTTAGTCTACGACAGTGTTTCTCAACCTTCCTAATGCCGCGACCCCTTAATAGAGTCCCTCATGTTGTGGTGACCCCTAACCATAACATTATTTTCGTTGCTACTTTGTAATGTTTTTTTGTTTGTTTTTTGGCTTTTTAAGTCTCTTCTGTTGTGTTTTTCAGTATTTTTATGAGTGGTGGCCACTTGTTGACCTGAGAGGTGTCTTGTGTCCAAATTTGGTGTCAATTCGTCCAGTGGTTTTGGAGTTCTGTTAATCCCACAAACGAACATTACATTTTTATTGATATAGATTATCAGAGGGTCTTACTGACCTCTTCCATCTGTCGGCTGCTCTTTAGCTTGTCTTTTTGCTTTTTCATGTAGTCTGCATTGAAGTGGGCAAATGCATATTCCACCAGTGCAGCAAAGACAAAGACGTAGCAGATCCAGAAGTACACGTCCAAGGCTTTGATGGCGGACGCTCTTGGGAGCGAAGACCGGGCACTCACCATCAGGGTGGTCATGGTCAGAACAGTTGTTATACCTGGATGGAGAAGGGGAAAGCATATCGGAACGCTTTGATGGCACAGGAGGCAAAACTTTTTCACCCACCCTCATATAATATAACAATATAATGATATAACAAAATAAATACTAATTCATTTTATTTGTTACCCAGCTCTCTTAATGACTCAAGGCAGCGACATAAAATACATACAAAATTTACATTCAGTAGAGTCTCGCTTATCCAACCTTCGCTCATCCAACGTTGTGTATTATCCAACACAGTCTGCCGCCCATTTGGATCCACAGCTGTTTCAATACATTGCGATGTTTTGGTGCTAAATTCGTAAATACAGTAATTACTACATAATGTTACCTTGTATTGAACGGATGTTTTTGGTGCTTAATTTGTAAAATCATAACGTAATTTGACGTTTGATAGGCTTTTCCTTCATCCCTCCTTATTATCCAATATATTCGCTTATCCAACGTTCCACCGGCCCATTTATGTTGGATAAGTGAGACTCTACTGTATATCAAAACAAGGCATTATAATACGAGGGTTATCCTGAAAGTAAGATTACAAGGCACATAGCTCTCAAGGGGAATTTTCGCAGAGGAAGTTGGCATCACGCTCTGGTCACATCCCGCCTTGACTACTGCAACGCTCTCTACGTGGGGCTGCCCTTAAAGACGGCCCGGAAGCTTCAGCTAGTCCAGCGCGCGGCAGCCATGTTACTAACAGGAGCGGGACGCAGGGAGCATACAACGCCCTTGCTGTTCCAGCTCCACTGGCTGCCGATTTGCTACCAGGCCCAATTTAAGGTGCTGGTGCTATCCTACAAAGCCCTAAACGGTTCCGGCCCAAAATACCTTTCGGACCGCATCTTGGCCTATGAGCCCACGAGGACCTTGAGATCGTCTGGGGAGGCCCTTCTCTCGATCCCGCCTGCTTCACAGGCACGTCTGGCGGGGACGAGAGAAAGGGCCTTCTCGGTGGTGGCCCCCCGGCTGTGGAACGACCTCCCTGCTGACATCAGACAGGCGCCTTCCCTTCTGTCCTTCCGTAAGAGCCTGAAGACCTGGCTATTTGAGAAGGCATTCAACTGAGCGCTACGGCAACTGGTAATTGACAACTGGAACGGAATACGGATTACGATATTGGTTATGATTCTATGATGTGACGGAGCGGATTATTTAGTGTAACTAGATTATAGTGTATTATTGTTGTATTGATTCCCTGTTTTGCCCTTTTTGTAAACTGTTTTATATGTTGTGCACCGCCGCGAGTCGCCCTAGGGCTGAGAGCGGCAGTCAATAAATGCAGTAAATAAATAAATAAATAAATAAATAATACAGTGTAAAAACAGTTAACAACCTAACACATTACACAATTAATAAACAGTTACTACACTTCCGTGTAGTGGGAAGCCAGCAGAAGAAAATGAGCAGTGCCAGTCGTTGGTAGCTCATCAACTGACATTATGATGTAGGTTAGAGATGAGCCCCCTCATTCCGGGCGCTCATCTTGTATTGTTACAAGGCACGTAGCTCGTGCGGGGAATTTTCTCAGGGGAAGTTGGTTTCACTGCCGTGTAGCGGGAAGCCAGCAGAAGCGAATGAGCAGTGCCAGTCGTCAGTAGCTCATCAACTGGCATTGTGATGAAGGTTAGAGATGAGCGTCCCCATTCCGTTTCCGTCCAAGTGCAAAGGTGTATGAGGGATATCTGGAAAGTAAGGTTACAAGGCATGTAGCTCTCGTGGGGAATTTTCACAGAGGAAGTTAGTATCACTGTTGTGTAGTGGAAAGCTAGCAGAAGCAAATAAGCAGTGCCAGTCGTCAGTAGCTCATCAACTGGCATTCTGGTGAAGGTTAGAGATGAGTGTCCTCATTCTGTTTCCCTCCAAGTGTAAAGTTTTAGGAAATTAGTATCACTGCTGTGTAGCCGAAATCCAGCAGAAGCGAATGAGCAGTGCCAGTCGTCAGTAGCTCATCAACTGCCATTCTGATGAAGGTTAGAGATGAGCGTCCTCATTCTGTTTCCCTCCAAGAGTAAAGTTTTCGCTGGGAAATTCTGCTGTGTAGCGGAAAGTCAGCGGAAGCGAATGAGCAGTGCCAGTCATCAGTAGCTCATCAACTGGCATTCTGGTGAAGGTTAGAGATGAGTGTCCTCATTCCGTTTCCCTCCAAGTGCTAAGTTCGCACTGTAATATGCTACCTAAATACTAAGGGCATGAACACCACTGCAATTCATCCCAAAATCGATTCAGTTTATGGAGAGGGTGTACTGTTAAGACAGCATGTAACAAAATGAGTAAGACATATATTGTGAGACCATGAAGAAACTTTGTAGAGACATCCAAAACAAATGTGGTGGGATGCCGAGGGCGGGAGTCTGTCTCCTTCATAACAATAGGCGTCCGCACATCGCTCATGCAACACAAGAGTTGTTGACTTCCTTTGGTTGGGATGTTTTAAGCCACCCCTCACAGCACACAGTGACTATCACCTGTCCACTAAATTGAAGGAACACCTGGGTGGAAAAAACTTTTCTGATGATGACGAAGCGGTGAAAATCAAAGTGACGTACTTTCCGACAAAGACGGGGGGAAACGTCTATGACACAGGCATCAAAAATTCATCCAACAGATGACAAAATGAATTGAGCTGAATTATGATTATGTGGAAAAATAATGCAATACCTATGCTGCAATCTTTGTAAGTTTTACTAAAATATATTCATTCTTTGTATTTAAAAAAATTGGAACCTTACTTTCTGGATAAGCCTCGTACAATTTAATATTTAAGAAACATACGCCGAACACAGGGTACAAAGATCAACATATAGGGACAATAGAATGCAATAGAATGCGAATCCTTCGACCACAGAATGCAATGAGTTTCATCTGCTCCATTCATGATCCCGAAGGAGTAATTTTTTGAAAAAGATCCTCCCCAACACTTTTACCTAACGAAACGCGGGCAGGCACCGCAGACTGGCTGATCCAGAAAGAAACCCAAGACATTGCAACCAGGAGGATGGAAGGCACATAGGACTGGATGATGTAGACCCCTCGATTCCTCCTCAAGTGGAAGTGGAGGCTCAGCCGGGGAAACTGGCCAGCTGGGTGACAGGAAAAAGAATTTAAAATATTTTAAAAATAAAATAACTTTAATGCAAAAATATTGCTATCACATCTTTCTTACATGAAGTTCAAGGTCTTTTATCAGGTCTCCTGTCCCATTTTATCCTCCCAATGTCAGAGTAAAGTCAATTAGTCTGAGGGAGAGTGTCTTAACAGGCTTCAGCACAGCGGGTTAAACCGCCAGCTGCAGAAAATTTTGCCGATCGAAAGGTTGACAGTTCAAGCCCGGGTTGGGGTGAGCTCCCAACCATCAGCCCAGCTTCTGTTCACCTAGCAGTTCAAAATCAGTAATGTGAGTAGATAAATAGGTACCTCTATTGTGGACATGCCGGTGATTCAATTGGGGGAGAATCTAAGCACAACAAAGCACACACACACACCCCGGTGGCCAGAATCGAGCACAGCCTCCAGATGCCGGAGATGAAAAAAGATGGGAAGCCTTTACCTCTGTTTATGTACTATCTGTTTGTGTACTGTTTATGTACTGCCTGTGAGTAGATAAATAGGTACTGCTTTGGCGGGGAGGTAACTTTATGTTTTTATATTTTGGTCTATTAAAACAGCCAGCAAGTAAGTGCTGTTTTAATTAAACCATTTGATAAAACTGGGAGTTTGGTTCATCTCCACCTAAATAAGGCAGAGCCCTGGCAACGTGACAATAGGTACCGCTTTGGCGGGGAGGTAATAAAAGGCACCCATGCGCTCATGCCGGTGATTCAATCAGGAGAGCATCTAAGGACAACAAAGCTTCTCGGAAGATGGAGCAACAGCACCCCCTGTGGCCAGAGTCAAGCACAGCCTCCAGATGCCGGAGATGGAAAAAGATGGGAAGCCTTTACCTCTGTTTATATACTATCTGTTTGTGTACTGTTTATGTACTGCCTATGAGTAGATAAATAGGTACTGCTTTGGCGGGGAGGTAACTTTATGTTTTATATTTTGGTCTATTAAAACAGCCAACAAGTAAGTGCTGTTTTAATTAAACCGTTTGATAAAACTGGGAGTTTGGTTCATCTCCACCTAAATAAGGCAGAGCCCTGGCAACATGACAATAGGTACTGCTTTGGCGGGGAGGTAATAAAAGGCACCCAGGCGCACATGCCGGTGATTCAATCAGGAGAGCATCTAAGGACAACAAAGCTTCTCAGAAAATGGAGCAACAGCACCCCCTGTGGCCAGAGTCAAGCACAGCCTCCAGATGCCGGAGATGGAAAAAGATGGGAAGTCTTTACATCTGTTTATGTACTGTCTGTGAGTAGATAAATAGGTGTCATATGTTCTGCAGTTGACGGTGCTTGTTGATGGAAGGGTTAATGTGAGTATTAGTTCTAAAGGGTTTAGTAATCTGTAAGTAAGAGTTCATGGGTGCAAGCAATTAAGGGTGTAGGTATGCAAGAGATAGATTGCAGCTGGGTGTTTGTGGATATAAGGAGCGAGCCTTGGAAGTTATCTTCGGGAGAAAAGTGTTGTCATATTTGGGTGGTGGATGCTGCTGGTTTTTCCTCCAGGTCTGTTGGATTTTCGGTATCCTGACCTGTCTCTTTAATCTTGGAACCTTGGACTGGCTTTTGACTATGGGATAGACTCTTGATCCTTCTACTCTGTTATTGAACTCTTGGCATTTGACCACTGGACTGGAACCTTTTGACTACGGCATAGACTCTTGATCCCTGGACTCTGTTATTGAACTCTCGGCATTTGACCGAGTTGTTTTTGCTATCCGTTTTTGTTTATTCTGTGGCTGAGAGCTATCTTTATGTTTTATATTTTGGTCTATTAAAACAGCCAGCAAGTAAGTGCTATTTTAATTAAACTGTTTGATAAAACTGGGAGTTTGGTTCATCTCTACCTAAATAAGGCAGAGCCCTGGCAATGTGACAAAATATGGGAAGAGGAACTGTCTGAAGATTATTTGTCAACAACCCAGATATTGCTTTCAAGTGCTCTTAGTTTCATATACCAAGTTTTTGCTAAGCTCCTGTTTTATGTACTGGATTTTTCATGCTGCCTTGTTTTCATGGATTGTTGTTCCAATGGATCTTATTTTGCCTTGAAGCTCGTGGACTATTTTTTGTTTTGGGAACTTTACTGTTTTTGCTAATTTTACTGCTTCAATAAACTGTTTGCTGATTTTACCAAGCTGGTGTGGTGTTTAAGTTCAGAGGTATTCCTGCTCTCGTGTACGACAGATATTCACAGAAAAACTAGAGTACTGTGTGCTGCGGGATGTCCCACAAAAACAAAGGTTATGTATTTTAATACACTTTTCCCGTGTTGTGCTGGTACGGCTGTGCTAGGAGATTTGATTCTTTTTCTTGCACAGTTTGTTTGAATTCATCTGGGCCATGCATTTTGCAATTGGGTAGCTTTCCCCAGGTTGCAATCCTAGGGCCAACAACCTATCAATCATTATTAGAGCTTTTAGATCCGCCCCTTTCCCCAGATTTGGAGGGAAAAGGGGACTTTTTGTTCAGTCTCACAGCTTGGAGCCTAACAGACAGGACGTGTGGGCTTCTCTTTCCAACCTGCAAAAAGCCTTCATTTCTCACAGCTATGCTGGGGGAAAAGAAATACAGCCAGCTTTGTTAGGCAAAAGGAATGGTTCCACAACCTTCGTGGAAAATCTAAAGGACGCCAGCTTGGCAGATCTACATACAACCTTATCTGGTAAGGGACACTCGGGCTATCCATAAAGCAGATCGGAGCCAGAAGTAGGGGTCTCACGCCAGTATAGTAAAGGAAGATTGCCCAAGGAGGGGTCAGAAGGTTTCCCCAAGAAAGAAAGGAACAGTTTAGCAAGACGTTGCCTGTCCCTTGTTGGCAGATCGAGAAAGCTAGTAGGTTTTCAAGATTATGAAGCATTTAATTCATTTGTTTGAAGATTTAAGCCCTAATAAAGAACTTTGTTGAACTTACTTTGAGTCTCTACAGAACTTTGCGTTGGGAAACCTAAGGGACCCTTTAGCTGAGGCACCCCTGGCGTCCCGCTGGGCATTCAGAAAGTGCGTCCTGTTTGCAGACATTATCACAGGCCCAGCGCATGACCACACGTGTTTTTTTATGATAGAACCTGTACAGGAGTTGATTATAAATTGTATGATTTTAACTGTATTTGTGTTTAGATTGGCTGCAGTAATGTTGGAGCAGCCTAAGTCAGAGGAGTCCTCCCTGTGCGTTGCCATGGAGACCGATGCAGGAGAGAGGGAAGTGGGAGGAGCTTAGAGGGGAGAGTTTGAAAAAATGACAGTTAAAAATCAGTTAGGGTTTAGGTTTAGAGGAGTGAGCAGTCCGGGTTTAGGTTCAGAGGAGTCAGGAGTTAGGTTCAGAGGAGTGAGGAGTTAGGAGTTGGGAGAGAAGGAAAGAAAAGGTGGCGGAGTGACTTGTGAAGCAAAACTTTGAGGCTTTGAAAAGCTGGGTTTGGCTATTGGAAGTTTCTCAGGCTAGTGCAGCCAAATGGTGAAACATAGCTGGAATTCTTTTAGTCTAAGGAGAGGCTAAAGAATAGTTTACTTAGTATTTGATCTAGGGAGGATCAACTAAGGGAAACATCCCTGTATGGAAACTTTGTCTGAAACAAGTGCTCTACGTCAGAAAGATACTGTGTTACTAGAAAGAATGAACTGTTAAAGTTACAAGTATTATTCCAAGTGCAACAAGGAAAAGTTACGTCTTGCAACCACACGCTGTGTACTTAATAAAATTGTTAACTTTTATTTGAAGATTGCCTCAGCTCCGTCTATTCTGTGTACAAAGTGCCATTTCTCACAATATTACAACTTACCTCACGTGGTGGCAGAAACGTAGGGAAAAGTAACCAAATAAATCTACATTCTTCTCTCCAGTCACGCTACAGTATATACAGTGTAATTACTACTAAGTTATTACTTTCTTAATAAAGGAGGAGGTGCAATTGAACAGCCTCCCTTCTAACTTGATGGTAAATTTGGTTCCTAATCGGCAACCTCCATTGCAAATCGGCTAAGTCTTTTTAAAATTGGGAACTGGGGTAAAATCTCCTGAATACTGGTTCCTTTCAAATTGGTGGCAACAATAAATCATCCCTCAGCTCCCCTGCTTCTTTTCAGAACCCATTAAGGGATGGCATTTATAACCCAGGAACGAAAATTGTGTTACGTCGTGTGATAACTAATTATTTACTTTTGTACCGTGATGAATCACGCAAGACATTATTGTAAAACAATAAACATTTCAAGTATTCATATAGTTGCCAGAAGAATAGGAGGAGATAGGAGTGCTGTTTTTATTCTCTCTAGAAGTTATGCTATCTGTAGGAAGGACTGAAGGGTTTGTTTACCAGATTTGAAGTTCATGACTTCTGTTGTGAAGCGGTAACTGGTGATGGTGAACTGAGCGAGCTGCAGCTTATCCAACCCATGGATCTGATCCTGGTTTTCGGACCAGCGGTAGACAATATCCTCGGAGGCATAGCCATCTGTCAAACGAGATGGGAGAATAAATACGGAGGACATTGTGCATATTTTTGTTTGATTGTTGTCTGTCTGCCAAGGTGAGGTCTCCATATTTCCAACCGCTTGGGGTCAGAAGAACCAACTGGGACCCAATTACCAAATGGTCTTATTTTCTTTCTGGGGAGAGTCGACACTCCGTGCGCTGCGGAGCCAAATTCATTACCAAAGCCGCCCACCGGAGAAATCTCTTCATCTCACAAAATGTGGTCCTTTGTCATGGCAATGAACTGATCTAAATTATCTGACTGATTCACTCTACTCCCCCTGATTTCATCTTGGAATTGAATCCCATTTCACCAAATGATGGTTTCACACCACAAGCAACATGGATTATCTAGGTTCTTGTGGGTTTTTTCGGGCTATAGAGCCATGTTCTAGAGGCATTTCTCCTGACGTTTCGCCTGCATCTATGGCAAGCATCTTCAGAGGTTTGAGGTCTGTTGGAAGTAGGAAAAATGGGTTTATATATCTGTGGAATGGCTGGGGTGGGGCAAGGAGCTCTTCCCTGCTGCAGTTAGGTGTGAATGTTTAGCTGATCACCTTCATTAGCATTTGAAGGCCTGCCTGAGCCTGGGAAACTCTGTTGCTGGGAGGTGTTAATCTGTGCCTGGTTTTTTCCTCTCTGTTGTTTAGCTGTTATAATTTTAGAGTTTTTTAATACTGGTAGCCAGATTTTGTTCATTTTCATGGTCTCTTCCTTTCTGAGAACACAGAAATGCTGGACCACACCAACAACCACCATGTCAGACTACACAGAGAAGCCATTGAAATCCACAAGAAGCATGTGGACAATTTCAACAGAAAGGAAGAGACCATGAAAATGAACAAAATCTGGCTACCAGTATTAAAAAACTCTAAAATTACAACAGCAAAACAACAGAGATGAAACAACCAGGCACAGATTAACACCTCCCAGCAAGAGATTTTCCCAGGCTCAGGCAGGCCTTCAAATGCTAATGAAGGTGATTGAAACATTCACACCTAACTGCAGCAGGGAAGAGCTCCTTGCCCCACCCCAGCCATTCCACAGATATATAAACCCATTTTTCCTACTTCCAACAGACCTCACACCTCTGAGGATGCTTGCCATAGATGCAGGCGAAACGTCAGGAGAAATGCCTCTAGAACATGGCTCTATAGCCCGAAAAAACCCACAAGAACCTAGTGATTCCAGCCATGAAAGCTTTCGACAATACATTGAACATGGATTATCTTGGAACAGAGGCGGCCCTAGGTAATTTTCAATGGTAAGCAAACAGTATTTTGCCCCCCCCCCCTTATTGATATATATTTTCTGTTCATCGTGGGAGTTCTGTGTGCCATATTTGGTTCAATTCCATCATTGGTGGAGTTCAGAATGCTCTGATTGTAGGTGAACTATACATCCCAGTAACTACAACTCGCATATGTCAAGGTCTATTTTCCCCCAAGAGCGCCTCAAGAGCACCCCTGGGCACAATCAACTATACTGCAAAGGCTTACTTTGCGTAATAGGTTGCTGAGGCTTCCCTCGGACTGCTAGGGCTGTTGTGAGCCGAGGGGGTGCTCCTCAAGTGGTGGTCAAGGGGCATTTACAGAGGCGCCTCTGCGCCCCTGGCAAAAAAAAGTGTACTGCGACCGCTTACTTTGCGTAATGGATGAGCCGCCCCTGTGTCTCAGGGGGGGCTCAACCCATTACGCAAAGTAAGCATTTGCAGTATAGTTGATTTTGCCCAGGGGCGCTCTTGAGGCGCTCTTGGGGGAAAATAGACCTTGACATATGCGAGTTGTAGTTACTGGGATGTATAGTTCACCTACAATCAAAGAGCCTTCTGAACTCCACCAATGATGGAATTGAACCAAATATGGCACACAGAACTCCCACGACGAACAGAAAATATATATCAGTGATTGGTTGGGGGGGGGGCACCAAAATACTGTTTGCTTACCGTTTAAAATTACCTAGGGCCGCCTCTGCCTGGGAAGGAATCCCACTGGAGCACTGCACCCAAAATACCTGGGAGTTATTCTAGACCAGCGGTTCTCAACCTTCCTAATGCTGCGACCCCTTAATACAGTTCCTCATGTTGTGGTGACCCCTGGGCATAAAATTATTTTCGTTGTTACTTCATAACTCTCATTTTGCTACTATTATTAATCATAATGTAAATATCAAATATCCAGGATGTATTTTCATTCACTGGACCAAATTTTGCACAAATACCCAATACGCCCAAATTGGAATACTGGTGGGGTTTGGGTGTGTGTGTGTGTGTGTGATTTTTGTCATTTGGGAGTTGTAGTTGCTGGGATTTATAGTTCACCTACAATCAAAGAACATTCTGAACTCCACCAATGATGGAATTGAACCATACTTGGCACACAGAATTCCCATGACCAACAGAAAATACTGAAAGGATTTGGTGGGCATTGACTTTAAGTTTGGGAGTTGTAGTTCACCTACATCCAGAGAGCACTGTGGACTCAAACAGTGACGGATCAGGACCAAACTTGGCACCTATACTCAATATGCCCAAATGTGAACACTGGTGGAATTTGGGAAAAATAGACTTTGACATTTGGGAGTTGTACTTGCTGGGATTTATAGTTCACCTACAGTCATGGAGCGTTCTGAACCCCACCAATGATAGAATTGAGCCAAACTTCCTACACAGAACCCCCATGATCAACAGAAAATACTGTATTTTCTGATTGTCTTCGGCGACCCCTCTGACACCCCCTCGCGACCCCCACAGGGGTCCCGACCCCCAGGTTGAGAAACACTGTTCTAGACCATGCTCTGACTTACAAGAAACACTGCTTGAACATCAAGCAAAAAGTGACACTAGAAACAATATCATACGGAAGTTGACTGGCACAACCTGGGGATCACAACCAGGCACAGTGAAGGCATCTGCCCTTGCGCTAGGCTACTCTGCTTGCTACTCATGCCCAGTGTGGAACACATCTGTTATAGAACTCCAATATGCTAATAATAATAATAATAATAATAATAATAATAATAATATTTATTTATACCCCGCCACCATCTCCTCGATGGAGACTCAGAGCGGCTTACATGGGTCCAAGCCCGGACAACATATTACAGCAATAAAATCAAAACATAAACAACAAACAATAACAACAACATCAAAGTACATTAATTTAAAAAAACCATCTTAAAATAACATTCTAATAAACACAATCGCAATAACAATAACGATAACAATGGACGGGCCACATGTACAGGATAAAACATTTTAAACATAGTCTGTGCGCATTCAGAAGAAGACCTACAAGCCACTCTAAAATCCTTCGCAGAAGCATACGAGAAGCTCGGCCTGTCACTGAACATCGAGAAGTGCTCTTCCAGAAGTCACCGGCCAATCCCTCTCCAATGCCAGAGATACAGCTTAATGGTGTCACATTAGAAAATGTCGACCATTTCCGCTACCTTGGCAGCCACCTCTCCACAAAAGTCAACATTGACACTGAAATACAACACCACCTGAGCTCTGCGAGTGCAGCATTTTTCCGAATGAAGCAGAGAGTGTTTGAGGACCGGGACATCCGTAGTGAGACCAAGGGGCTTGTTTATAAAGCCATTCTCCTCCCAACCCTGCTCTATGCCTGTGAAACGTGGACTGTCTACAGACGTCACATGCAAATCCTGGAACGATTCCATCAGCACTGCCTCCAGAAAATCATGCAAACTTCTTGGGAAGATAAGCAGACAAATGTCAGCGTGCTGGAAGAAGCAAAGACCACCAGCATTGAAGCGATGGTCCTCCGCCATCAACTCCGCTGGACCAGCCACGTCCGGATGCCCGACCACCGTCTCCCAAAGCAGTTGCTCTACTCCGAACTCAAGAACGGAAAATGGGATGTTGGTGGGCAGGAAAAGAGACTGAAAGATGGGCTCAAAAATCAACCTTAAAAACTCTGGCCTAGACACTGAGAACTGACCCTTGAGCGCTCCAGCTGGAGGTCAGCTGTGACCAGCAGTGCTGTAGAATTTGAAGAGGTACGAATGGAGGGTGAAAGAGAGAAGGGTGCCAAGAGAAAGGCACGCCATGCCAACCCCGACCAGGACCACCTTCCACCTGGAAAACCGATGCCCTCAATGTGGGAGAAGATGCAGATCAAGAATAGGGCTCCACAGCCACCTATGGACCTACCGCCAGGACACTGATCTTGGAAGACAATCCTACTTGGTCAACGAGGGGTTGCCTAAGTAAATAAGTGTGGAATACATCTCACCACACTAAAACAGTGGATGTGGCTCTTAATGATGTACACTCTACACTGCTGGAGAAATTATGCTGTCTAGCTGGTATTGTACCACCTATATATTTTATATTACATGTAATATTACTGATAATATTACAATATAATGGTACTAATAATACTAATATTCCCGACAACCGCTGGGAAGTAGCAACCAGTAATGAAAGGACCAAGGCATTGACATCTTTGGCCCATCCTCTGTTTGGATATCAGTCAGCAACCCAACGCCTTAAACCAGCTTCCTAAGACCTACAGCGATACTCACAGAAACATCTCAGCAAGCAAAAGTCCAAAAGTGGTAGGCAAAAAGCCAGAAACTCAATCCATGTCGGATATCAAATGGGAGACAATATGATATTATAATTATATATTTCATATTGTATGTAATATGACTAATAATATTACAATATAATGGTATAGTACAATATAGGGGTATATAATACTGATATTGTACTATGCTAATAATATAATATATTCTATGTATATATATCTTGTAAGCCGCTCTGAGTCCCCTGCGGGGTGAGAAGGGCGGCATAGAAATGCTGTAAATAAATAAATAAAGTGTGATGGTGATGATGATGATGATGATGATGATGATGATTATGTGTCCCAGTATGGAACCATGATCTGGGCACGCAAGAGAAGGAGGGCCATTGGATGCAACGCAAGCAAAGGGGATGCTCCATGCCTTGTCTTGCGCCTACTATTGGTGGCCACCCTCTTCAAAGCTCTCGTAGGGTTCAACTCACAGCTCTCCAAATCGAGCATGCACTCCTGATCATCCATGGGATATTTCGTAAGGTCCATGTCGCAGGCCACTGTCGAGGTAATCCTACCAAATATAAAGACAATAAAAGACAATGATTACATTGACATCAATGGCTCCAAACATGTTGCTGCATCGCAGTGGTTCCCAACCTGTGGTACATTTATTTATTTACGACATTTCTGTGCCGCCCTTCTCACCCCTTCTCACCCTCAGAGCGGCTTACAAGAGATATATACAGACAATATATTATATTATTAGCATAGTATAAGATCAGTATTATATATTACTACATTGTACTATACCATTATATTATAATGTTATTAGTAATATTACATGTAATATAAAATATATAATTATATTATATTATTAGTATTATTAGTACCATTATATTGTAATATTATTAGCAATATTACATGTAATATAAAATATATAATTATATTATTAGTATTAGTATTATTAGTACCATTATGGAAAACACAAGAATGGCCATCAGACTGGAAAAAATCAACTTATATCCCCATACCAAAAAAGGGAAATGCGAAAGACTGCTCAAACTTCCGTACAGTGGCCCTTATTTCTCATCATGCCAGTAAGGTAATGCTCAAGATCCTGCAAGGAAGACTCCAGCAATACATGGAGCGAGAGTTGCCAGATGTTCAAGCTGGGTTTAGAAAAGGCAGAGGAACGAGAGACCATTGCCAATATCCGCTGGATAATGGGGAAAGGCAGGGAGTTTCAGAAAAACATCTACTTCTGCTTCATTGACTATTCTAAAGCCTTTGACTGTGTGGATCATAATAAATTGTGGCAAGTTCTTAGTGGGATGGGCATCCCAAGCCACCTTCTCTCTCCTGAGGAATCTGTACAAGGACCAAGTAGCAACAGTCAGAACTGACCACGGAACAACAGAGGGTTCAAGATTGGGAAAGGCGTACGGCAAGGCTGCATCCTCTCACCCAACCTTTTTAACTTGTATGCAGAACACATCATGCGATGTGCGGGGCTGGATGAATGCAAGGCTGGGGTAAAAATTGCTGGAAGAAACATTAACAACCTCAGATATGCAGATGACACCACTCTGATGGCCGAAAGCGAGGAGGAGCTGAGGAGCCTTCTAATCAAGGTGAAAGAAGAAAGCGCAAAAGCTGGGTTGCAGCTAAACGTCAAAAAAACCAAGATTATGGCAACAAGAATGATTGACAACTGGAAAATAGAGGAAAACCGTGGAGGCCGTGACAGACTTTGTATTTCTAGGTGCAAAGATGACTGCAGATGCAGACTGTGGCCAGGAAATCAGAGACGCTTCCTTCTTGGGAGGAGAGCAATGTCCAGTCTCGATAAAATAGTCAAGAGCAGAGACATCAGACTGGCAACAAAGATCCGCCTAGTCAAAGCCATGGTATTCCCTGTAGTCACCTACGGATGTGAGAGCTGGACCTTAGGGAAGGCTGAGCGAAGGAAGATTGATGCTTTTGAGCTGTGGTGTTGGAGGAAAGTGCTGAGAGTGCCTTGGACTGCGAGAAGATCCAACCAGTCCATCCTCCAGGAAATAAAGCCCGACTGCTCACTGGAGGGAAAGATACTAGAGACAAAGTTGAAGTATTTGGGCCACATCATGAGGAGACAGGAAAGCCTAGAGAAGACAATTATGCTGGGGAAAGTGGAAGGCAAAAGGAAGAGGGGCCGACCAAGGGCAAGATGGATGGATGGCATCCTTGAAGTGACTGGACTGACCTTGAGGGAGCTGAGGGTGGTAACGGCCGACAGGGAGCTCTGGCGTGGGCTGGTCCATGAGGTCACGAAGAGTCGGAGACGACTGAACGAATGAACAACAACAACAGTACCATTATATTGTAATATTATTAGTAATATTACATGTAATATAAAATATATAATTATAATATCATATTATTATTATTAGTAGTAGTATTATATTGTATTACATAATATTATAAATATTATATATATACACACACACACTAGGCATGTGCAATCCATGCTTCTAAATGGTTCTAAAGTACTTACAAAGCTAAAGTTCTGGTGGTGAAAACTAGGGGGCGCTGGTGCTTTGCTTCTACAGTGTTGCTAAAGTTCTGGTGGTGAAAATTTCAGAAATCTAACACAACTTTCAAAATTTCATTATAAATGGCAGTTCCTAATAGGTTCTGTCTGTTGCAACCCAGAGCAGGAAACGAGACCATAAGATAACAATCCACCACACTTGACTGTGGGAAAAACAATCCCTTTTTATTGATGAAAAATGGTTACAAAATAGAAGAAAATGCAAAGTCAAAAAGCCACGGTAAAATTCAGCAGTCAAGAATATCCATGAACTAGATCAATATCCAAAAGCCACACTGTAAAAACCTGGAACCTGTTAGCAATTCACTAACCGTACTTGGAGCACTAGAAGCCTCTTGGGATGTAGGCCACGGGAAACAGGAAATCTGCCAAGGTAATGCCTCAGTCTAAACGATGCCTGATCTAACGAGACAACCCTTCGGGGTGAGAAGGGCGGGGTAAAAGAACCCCAAATAAATAAATAACCCGGCGAGAGGCACTTAAAACTGAAGAAACTGTTTAGTGACACGCCTCCAGGCTTTGAAGCTGGTTTTGACCTATAAAACCCTATACGGTTCCGGCCCAGTGTACTTGTCCGAACGGATCTCCCTCTACGTCCCACCTCGAAGTTTAAGATCTTCTGGGGGGGCCCTGCTCTCGACCTCGCCAGTGTCACAAGTGAGGCTGGTGGGGACGAGGAGCAGGGCCTTCTCAGTGGCGGCCCCCCGCCTGTGGAACTCACTCCCCGGGGAGATCAGATCGGCGACTTCCCTTCTAGCATTTAGGAAAAAACTAAAGACCTGGATGTGGGACCAAGCTTTTGGTCACTCTGACAACTAACTTAAGGACCTGGCGATAGACAAGGACAAACGGAATAGAATGGATATATGGACTCTGATATATGGACTCTGACATGAGATTGTTTTAGGATTTTTGATTTTATTATGTATTGATGTTTTAATTTAACTGCTGAATTGTTGTATTTTTAGATTACTTGTTGTGTGTTTGGGCATCCAATTGTGCCTTCCCTGTAAGCCGCCCTGAGTCCCCCTCGGGGTGAGAAGGGCGGGGTATAAGTGAATGAAATAAATAATAAATAAATAAATAATAAATTTTATTTATTTATTTATTTATTTATTTATTTATACACTTGTATACCGCTAATATCTCAGCCTAAGTCGGCGACTCATTGCGGTTTACAACAATTAAAAACAGTATCCAATTTAAAACATAAAAACACGTATAAGGGAAAATTAAGGGAAAATTTCCTTTTCCCTTAATCTGCTTGACCTTCGCAGGCTCTGCGATTCACTCCTGTTTTTCCAAATCTGTCCTTTTCTATCCTCATTAAGGAACCCAGGTGTTGGCTCCTCTGGAGAGCTATCACCGCTTGGCTCTGCAACATTCTCGTCAGGCTGTGTAGTTTCACTTTCCAAGCCACTGACCTCAGAATCAACATTTTCATTACCATCAGGGAAAAATACATGTTCAGTAGCATCAGGAAATACAATCAGAGAATCAGGTTCAGGTTCAGCAATCAGAGAATCAGGTTCAGGTTCACACGCAGGCTGAACCCCAACACTGTCATAAAAATCACTAATAATGAAATAATAATGAAATTTTGAAAGTTGTGTTAGAGTTCTGAAATTTTCACCACCAGAACTTTAGCAACACTGTAGAAGCAAAGCACCAGCGCCCCCTAGTTTTCACCACCAGAACCATAGTTTTGAACTGCATTATCTGAGTCCACACTGCCATGTAATCCGGTTCAACGTGGATATTATACCTCTGTGTGGAAGGGGCCTCAATCCTTTTGACCTTCGCAGGCTCTGCGATTCACTCCTGTTTTTCCAAATCTGTCCTTTTCTATCCTCATTAAGGAACCCAGGTGTTGGCTCCTCTGGAGAGCTATCACCGCTTGGCTCTGCAACATTCTCATCAGGCTGTGTCGTTTCACTTTCCAAGCCACTGACCTCAGAATCAACAAGGTTTCCTGTTACCTGATGCTATACAGGATGACCCCGTCCGGCTGCAATCGGATGAGCTTGTTCTCCACGGTGACGTCATGAAACCAGGCCGACTTTGCATTGACGATGAAGGTGTCCGGCAGCCAGAGCTTGTCCACAAAGCGACTGTCCAGGCCCAGAGTCTCATTGGTGTGGTTGTAGGACAGCCGGTCATCCCGCCAGCTCTGATGCAGGAAAACCGTCATTGTGTATTCCTAAGGACAAGAGCCATCAGATAGGATGACAATGCAGGGCTGTCATACTTCGGCCATATTGCAATGAATCGATACAAATAAAATGTCATGTTGGTTTGTGGGATTAACAGAACTCAAAAACCACTGGACAAATTGCCACCAAATTTGGACACAAGACACCAACTAACCCAAGGAGTGACCATCACTAAAAAAAAAATTGATTTTGTCATTTGGGAGTTATAGTTACTGGGATTTATAGTTGATTTACAATCAAAGAGAATTCTGAACTCCACCAAGGATGGAATTGAACCAAACACGGCACACAGGACTCCCATGACCAATATGGGCATTGATGGGCATTGACCTTGAGTTTGGGAATTGTAGTTCACCTACATCCATAGAGCACTGTGGACTCAAACAATGATGGATCTGGACCAAACTTGGTACTGATACTCAAAATGCCCAAATATGAACACAGATGGGGTTTGGGGGGAAATAGGCCTTGACATTTGGGAGTTGTAGTTACCGGGATTTATAATTCACCTACGAGAGCATTCCGAATGCCACAAAGGACAGAATTGGGCCAAACCTCCCACACCGAACCCCCATGTGGGCCACAGTATTTGGGAGTTGTAGTTACTGGGATTTATAGTTCACCTACAATCAAAGAGCATTCTGAACTCCACCAATGATGGGATTGAACCAAATGTAGCACATAGGACTCCCACGACAAAAAAATGACAGAAAATGACAGGACTCCCATGACAGAAAATATTGCAAGGGTTTGATGGGCATTGACCTTGAGTTTGGGAGTTGTAGTTCACCTACATCCAGAGAGCACTGTAGACTCAAACAATGATGGATCTGGACCAAACTTGGCACAAATATTCCATATGCCCAAATATGAACACAGATGGAGTTTGGGGAAAATAGACCTTGACATTTGGGAGTTGTAGTTGGTGGGATTTATAGTTTGCTTACAATCAAAGAGAATTCTGAACTCCACCAATGATGGAACTGAACCAAATGTGGCACACAGAACTCCCATGACCAACAGAAAACACTTGAAGGGTTTGGTGGGCATTGACCTTGAGTTTGGGAGTTGTAGTTCACCTACATCCATTGAACACTGTAGACTCAAACAATGATGGATCTGGACCAAACTTGGCATGGATACTCAATATACCCAAATGTGAACATTGGTAGAGTTTGGGGAAACAGACCTTGACATTTAGGAGTTGTAGTTGCTGGGATTCACAGTTCACCTACAATCAAAGAGCATTCTGAACCCCACGAACGACAGAATCGGGGCAAACTTCCCACACAGAACCCCCATGACCAACAGAAAATACTTAAGACCATCCAATCCAACTCCCTTCACCAGGGCAAGAACACGTAATCAAAGTCCTCCTGACAAAGAGCCATCAAGCCATTCAGATAGACAGACAGATAGATAGATAGTAGGGCTGGGCGGTTTCATTTCGTTAATTCGTAATTCGTTAAAAAATTCGTTAATTTTTCAATTACAAAACG
>NW_026844811.1:19095112-19150681 GCF_025583915.1 Anolis sagrei ordinatus | reverse complement strand
CTGGCTTGTTCAGTAGACTCTCCTCTACAGTTCCATTTTGGTGGGAAGCCTTAGCATTGAACGGTTGCGTTGTTAAAGTGTGAAGTATGGAACCCTGCGCAGAAGGTCGGTCAATGCGACTTAAGCACCATATGCGGCAGCTACTGGCTTGTTCAGTAGACTCTCCTCTACAGTTCCATTTTGGCGGGAAGCCTTAGCATTGAACGGTTGCGTTGTTAAAGTGTGAAGTATGGAACCCTGCACAGACAGTCGGTCAATGCAATTTAAGCAACGTATGCAGCAGGTACTGGCTCGTTCAGTAGACTCTCCTCTACAGTTCCATTTTGGCGGTAAGCCTTAGTATTGAACGGTTGTATTGTTAAAGTGCGAAGTATGGAACCCTGAGCAATGAGACTTAAGCAACGTGTAGTCATTGAAGCAGAAGGTGTCACCCCAAAAGAGATTCATCAGAGAATGCAAGATGTCTATGGTGATTGTGTTGATGTGAGTACTGTGCTTTTGGGGCAAGTAAGTTTAAAGATGTTGAGGTGGGAACATCTGACTTGCATGACAAACAAAGAGTTGGACGTCCTGTGACAGCAACCACCGAGCTTCACAAGTGAAAAATTGACAGATTGATTCAGGACGATCGTCGTATCACTCAGAGAGAAATTTCAAGCATAATCGGCATTTCACAAGAATGTGTGGGTCACATTATTGCTTTGCTTGGCTATCGGAAGATCCGTGCACGATGGGTACCCAGGAGGAGAGAACTGTGAGATGCTGGTTGCAGGAACAGAGTGTCGACTTCTTCCGTGATGGCTTCAGAAAACTTGTTCATCGTTGGCAGGAATGTATCCAATTGTCTGGTGTTTATGTGGAAAAGTGAATAGTGGTCATTAAAGAGCACATTCTAAGGATTATTTCTGCGTTTGATTTATTAAAATATTGCCATTCAAACCCAATTAACGAAGGTGGAGGCATTACTTTTCATTCAACCCTTGTAAATTGGGGCAGTTCATACTTTCAGCAACTAAAGTCTTCAATGCTAAGATAGCTTCCCTGCTGCTGTATGCTTCCAGCATCTGGATTGGGGGCCTCATATCAAAAATAGACCAACAGCAAATACAATTTTGGGGGGCCCTTTTCCAGCTCCCCAGATGTGTCCCATCCTGCGTCTATTACTTGAATCCGGGGAAGCACCCCTCTCCATAAGAGCCTGGTGGTGGGCACTTGAATATTGGCTCAAGATCAGAGGTTTTAGTTTAGCATCCGGTTTAATTCCTCACTTATCTCAGAATGAGAGATTTTTTATGGTATTTAGGTGTCCATGAGTAAGATCTACTTCCAGCAGCTCATGAAGCAAGAACTGTCTCTCTCCATAAGCTCCTGAACAGCCAAAGCCTAAATATGTAACTGTTGCCAAAACTCCCAGGCTCAGCTAGCTTCTTGGGAATGGCCCAACCAATCAGTTTCATGCTTTGCATTTTCAGTTAACACACTAATAATAATAATAATAATAATAATAATATAACATTGTCGAAGGCTTTCATGGCTGGAATCACTAGGTTCTTGTGGGGTTTTTTCAGGCTATAGGGCCATGTTCTAGAGGCATTTCTCCTGACGTTTCGCCTGCATCTATGGCAAGCATCCTCAGAGGTAGTGAGGATGCTTGCCATAGATGCAGGCGAAACGTCAGGAGAAAATGCCTCTAGAACATGGCCCTATAGCCCGAAAAACCCCACAAGAACCTAATAATATAACACTCAGCTACTGAATTTTTTACATGTCCTAACAGATTTTATATCACTATATGGAAGGGATCCTAGACTGTGGGATGTGTGAATATTTGGACATTGAGGAAGGCAACTCATACTCTCAATGCGCGCTTTTCAAAGAGCCAGCGCATGGAACAAGAACAACTGCACCCGCTACTAGGCTCACAAGTAAGCCAAGGAACAAGTCTCCAAAGAAATATTGCTGATAGAAGAAGGGAAATCTTGTTAAATATTGATGAAAGGCTGCAGCCTAATAGACTGTAAACATCTCCTGCCTTGGGACTTATGTAACTTTCCTGGAGAGTTTGGGTTTTTTCTTTCTTTGCATGTGACACTGAATGATAAAACAGGCACCGTCCTTTCTTCCCAAGCGCAAGCGAATCCAGGGCAGCATT
Organism: Anolis sagrei ordinatus; assembly: GCF_025583915.1. Lineage (NCBI taxonomy): Eukaryota > Metazoa > Chordata > Lepidosauria > Squamata > Anolidae > Anolis > Anolis sagrei. The sequence continues at coordinate 19,148,529 of NW_026844811.1, read as the reverse complement.
TGTATGTAATATCGCACACAACTCTGAAAACAAATTATCGGCTGATTGCATCCCACCTTCCTCCACATGTGCAAACAGGATCCAGCAGTTGGGGAAAAGATGGACGTTCGGAGCCGTTGCTTGACATTTGCCTCACGCTCAGAGGCGGCCCTACGTAATTTTCAACGGTAAGCAAACAGTATTTGGCGCCCCCCCCACCCCACCCCAACCAATCACGATATATATTTTCTGTTTGTCGTGGGAGTTCTGTGTGCCATATTTGGTTCAATTCCATCATTGGTGGAGTTCAGAATGCTCTTTGATTGTAGGTGAACTATACATCCCAGTAACTACACTTGCCGCACTTGCTCCCTTGCCTGGCCCGCTTTGGGTCTGGAGGTGTGCCTGAAGACCCCGGCGTGTGCACCAAAAGTCACCTCTTCTCCTGACTTTCTCCTCAGCCATTGGGACCGAGAGAGAGAGAGAGAGAGAGAGAGACAGAGGTGGAGATGCCCACCTTTCCTGAAGGTAGGCGCAAAAACAAAGGAGGGAGCGGAGGTGGGAGATACCTCCAGCCGGAGGGGCTCTCTCTCTCTCTCTCTCTTGGTCCCAATGGCTGAAGAGAAAGTCAGGAGAAGAGGCGACTTTTGGTGCACACGCTGGGGTCTTCAGACACGCCTCCGGACCCGAAGCAGGCCAGGCGCGGATTGGGGAGAGGAGAGGAGGCGGGTGGAGCGCCGGGGGATCGGGAAAGGGAGCTGGTCATGGGGAAGGGATCGAACGCGGAGAACGATTGAGCGCCGGCTCTGCTCGCGCACCCGGTGGCCGGGTGGAGCAGGAACGAGAGGGGCTAGGCGAGGCTCAAGGGCCCGGCCCCTTTGGGAAGAGGATCGCCCGGCAGCGAGGCAAGAAAGCCGAGGCTCCCCCCGGACTGCTAGGGCTGTTGTGAGCCAAGGGGGCGCTCCTCAAGTGGCGGTCGAGGGGCATTTACAGAGGCGCCTCTGCGCCCCTGGCAAAAAAAGTGTTCTGCGACCGCTTACTTCGCGTAATGGACGAGCCGCCCATGCTCACGCTCAACAGAGATTTCAGGAAAGTGTGGGATTCCTATTCTGTGTACACCTTCAAGTTGCCTGTTAATGGCCCATGAATTTCACAGGGTTTGACGAGTCAAGAAATGCCCTCACAGTCAGGAAGTTCTTCCTAACGTTCAGGTGGAATCTCCAAGGAGTTTGAAGCTGAGAAGCCTTTCCAAGTTTCCTCTTTCCTCAATGGCTGTGAATGCCAGAGCAAACCACAATCCCAGTTCAAATGGCCTATGTTTTGAAGACTCAGGATCTTCCTCTGGTGCCAAAAGAACCGGTTTGAAGGCGCTTGAGACTTCCAACGTCGTTCAGGTTGGTCTGAACATGAAGCATAAGTCTCAAGGGTAAAAAACCTCAGAATTGGTGCTGAGAGGTAATTTAATCAGGGGCTTTTAGAGCCAAGTCTCTTACTCACGTCCATCTGATAGAAACTCTGATGGCAGAATAAAAAGGGAAGCACTCCCCTCCTCCAGGAAGAGGTGGAGCCAAACAATTGAGCTTGAGAAAGCAATTCAACTGGTGCAAACAACACTGATTGACAGCTATAAACAACCAATCAATCCAACTATACATAAGCAGGGTAAAAAGGTAGGATTAAGCATGATACAACAGTTTAAATCTTGCAACTAATAGTTCTACACATAGGTGGCACCACTCACGCCCACATATTTATACATGGCAATCATGTCTCCTCTCAGCTTTCTCTTCTTCAGGCTAAACATGCCCAGCTCCTTAAGCCGCTCCTCATAGGGCTTGTTCTCCAGACCCTTGATCATTTTAGTCGCCCTCCTCTGGACACATTCCAGCTTGTCAATATCTCTCTTGAATTGTGGTGCCCAGAATTGGACACAATATTCCAGGTGTGGTCTAACCAAGGCAGAATAGAGGGGTAGCATGACTTCCCTGGATCTAGACACTATGCTCTAGACGAAGGGCCCTCAAACTTTTTAAATGGAGGGCCAGGTCACAATCCCTCAAACTGTTGGAGGGACAGATTATAATTTGGAAAAAAATGACTGAATTCCTATGCACACTGCACATATCTTTTTTGTAGTGCAAAAAACATTTAAAAACAATACAATAATTAAAATGAAGAACAGTTTTAACAAATATAAACTGATTAGTATTTCAATTGGAAGTGTGGCCCTGCTTTTGGCTGATGAGATAGGATTGTTGTTGTTGGTGGTGGTGTTGCTGTGTGCTTTCAAGTCGTTTCAGACTTAGGTTGACCCTGAGCGAGGGCCGGGTAAATGACCTTGGAGGGCCGTATTCGGCCCGCGGGCCGTAGTTTGAGGACCCCTGCTCTAGACACTGACATCCTGTATGCTAATGGCTGGGTTGGAAACCAATTTGTCATTACCACTGTCAATACCACCAAAATTGCTTCTCAGAGCAAGCAATTCCAAAGCAACACATTTCTGCATTCTTGTTTTGGTTTGTTTTTTTGCCTAACGCATACTGTACACCAGTGTTTCTCAACCTGGGGGTCAGGACCCCTGAGAGGGTCGCGAGAGGGTTTCAGGGGTCACCAAAGATCATCAGAAAACACATATTTCTGATGGTATTAGGAACCCCTTTAGCAGAGAAGGGTGAATATCTCTCTGCCTCTTGTTCTCAGCAACTACAACTCCCAAATCTAAAAGTCTATTTCCCCCAAACTCCATCTGTGTTCATATTTGGGCATATTGAGTATTTGTGCCAAGTTTGGTCCAGATCCATCGTGGTTTGAGTCCGTAGTGCTCTCTGGAAGTAGGTGAACTACAACTCCCAAACACAAGGTCAATGCCCACCAAACCCTTCTAGTGTTTTCTGTTGGTCATGGGAGTCCTGTGTGCCAAGTTTGGTTCAATTCCATCGTTGGTGGAGTTCAGAATGCTCTTTGATTGTAGGTGAACTATAAATCCCAGCAACTACAACTCCCAAATGACAAAATCAAAAAACTGAATATCAGTGCCCACCAATTGTTTATTTGTTCAGTTTCTCTTAGTCATAGGAGTTCTGTTCCATAGTTGCTCTCGTTGATTGTAGGTTAACTATAAATCCCAGCAACTACAACTCCCAAATGACAAAATTAACCCCCCCAACCCCACCAGTATTCAAATTTGGGTGTATCATTTGTGCCAAATTTGGTCCAGTGAATGGAAATACATCTTGTATATCAGATATTTACATTACGATTCATAATAGTAGCAAAAGGACAGTTCTGAAGTAGCAACGAAAATAATGTTCTGGTTGGGGGTCACCACAACATGAGGAACTGTGTTAAGGGGTCGTGGCATTAGGAAGGTTGAGAAACAATGCTGTACACCTAAATGGAAAGTATATTCCAAAATGTACTGCTCTTCTCTATCCAATCACTAGATCAGACTTTAATAAAACTCACGGTGTGAAGAGCTGTCAGTGGCATCACGGTGTGGGCGATGTGGGGGTGGGAGCATGGAAGAGAGAAGCATTCGACACCGGTGAAGGTTAGACTGAAAATAATCCCGCTCGGGTTCTAACTATTAACAACACAATGCCACTTTTGAACTCATTCATCAAATGCACATTGGGAAAATTATTTCCGGTGCTCCCCGGTCCGGTGTCTGAAAGCATCTTTCACGTTGCCTGCACCACCAAAAACACCTGGATGCATCTACAATCTAGATCAGTGGTTAGCTTCTCACACTCTGAGGCCTTCTCACAGAAGCCCTACCTCACACAGAGGCCTCTCTCACAGCCTAAGGCCTATCTCACACTGTGAGGCCTTCTCTCACAGACTAAGTCAGTGGTTCTCAACCTTCCCAATGCCGCAACCCCTTAATCCAGTTCCTCATGTGGCGGTGACCCCCAACCATAACATTATTTTCATTGCTACATCACAACTGTCATTTTGCTGTTAGCTTCTCACACTCTGAGGCCTTTCACAGACGCCCTACCTCACACAGAGGCTTCTCTCACAGTCTAAGGCCTACCTCACACTGTGAGGCCTTCTCTCACAGACTAAGACAGTGGTTTTAAGCCTTTTTAATGCCGTGACCCCTTAATACAGCTCCTCATGTTGTGCTGACCCCCAACCATGACATTATTTTTATTGCTACATCACAACTGTCATTTTGCTACTGTTATGAATCGTCATGTAAGGCCTTCTCACATACGTCCTACCTCACACAGAGGCTTCTCTCACAGCCTAAGGCCTACCTCACACTCTGAGGCCTTCTCTCACAGACTAAGACAGTGGTTCTCAACCTTTCTAATGCCGTGACCCCTTAATACAGTTCCTCATGTGGTGGTGACCCCCAACTATAACATTATTTTCATTGCTACATCACAACTATCATTTTGCTGTTAGCTTCTCACACTCTGAGGCCTTCTCACAGATGAAGCCCTACCTCACACAGAGGCTTCTCTCACAGACTAAGACAGTGGTTCTCAACCTTCCTAATGCCTCGACACCTTAATACAGCTCCTCATGTTGTGGTGACCCCCAACTATAACATTATTTTTATTGCTACATCACAACTATCATTTTGCTACTGTTATGAATTATCATGTAAGGCCTTCTCACAGACGCCCTCCCTCACACAGAGGCTTCTCTCACAGTCTAAGGCCTACCTCACACTGTGAGGCCTTCTTTCACAGACTAAGACAGTGGTTCTCAACCTTCCTAATGCCGCAAGATATATTTTAAATGGAAGAAGGGAGGGAGGAAGGAAAGTGTTTTAGAGAGCGGCGGCAGCAAAAACCCGCAAACAGCAAAAATACCGCGAGATATATTTTAAATGGAGAGAGGATTGAGGAGGGAAAGCGCCTCAGAGAGTGGCGATGGCGGCAAAAGACCGCGAAACAGCGAAAATACCTCGAGATATATTTTAAATAGGAGGGAGGATTGAGGAGGGAAAGCGCCTCAGAGTGCGGCGGTGGCAAAAACAGCTAAACAGCGAAAATACGGCGAGATATATTTTAAATTAATATTTTTTGAAAACCGCAAAACAGCGAGTCCACTTAAAGCGAACTGCGAAGTAGCAAGGGAACACTGTACACAGACTGAGCCACAGCAACGCATGGCAAGGGACGGCTAAGCAGAAATATATGTTTTCTGATTATCTTTGGCGACCTCTCTGAAACCACCTCATGACCCCTCCCCAGGGGTCCCAACCCCCAGAATGATTTATTATTATTTTATTATTATTTATAGTATTTCTACCCCGCTCTTCTCACCCCCGCTAACAATGGCAACGATTCGATGCCACAATAATTACAATTATAAAAGCAAAATAAAATCATACAGTATAATACATGTCAGGTTTTACAATGTATTGTAATGTAATATAGCTGAGTCATGCACTGCTAATAGGCTTCTATTGGGAATGCTGAGTCATGCATTAACTGTATATATTAGGGCTGGGCAACCACGGAAAAATTTGTTTCTAAACTCGATTCGTTTTTAGGGGGTTTTTGCGTTTCGATTTTTAAAAGAATTCCGAAATTTTCCTTTAAAAAAGTTCGAAATTTACGAAATTTCGGAAATTACGAAACAATTACGAAACAATTACGAATCGATTCGTTAATGGCGGGCGCGATCGCGCAATACGCTAAAAAAAACCTCTCCCTCTGTTGTTGACTGTTGGTGTGATAATTATATATTTTTTTCACTGATAAAACAAACAGCAACCCTAAAACTTGCACCAGACATGCGGAAATAATAACGAAACGATTTTGAAACAATTACGAAACAATTATGGAAAAATTCGTTTCATTTTTAGTTGCTCCTGAATGGTTCAATATCGCTTCGTTATAAAAAAAATAACGAATTAATAACTAATTACGAAATTAACGAACGAAACCGCCCAGCCCTAGTATATAGAGCTTCATTTGGGGAATGTGTTCTGGCCTAGTCCAGGTGATTGTGAATGATGCAATCCTGGGTTTGAGTTGAGTCAATGAGTTGGGAACCAATCGGTGATTGCTATGTGTAAATGAATTGTATATAAGGAAGTCATGTACAGTGTATATTTCTCCTTGTGCTGTGATGTTGTTCGTCGAAGGCTATATGTAATTAAAAGAACCTGTCTGCTAAGACAAGATATAACTGTATGCTGTGGTAAGTTTGTAGTGTCATCTAGATTGGAGGGGAAAACAATAGTAAAACTGACAATGGCCGGGCATGTGCTCAAGTGTCTGTAAAAGGTTCCAGAGTGACTGCAGGCTGTGGGAGCAGTTGACTGAAAATACTGTGCAGGAAGAAGCTACTGGAAAGCGCTGAAGTTGTGCAACTGATCTGCTGCTGAATTGTGAAGTTAATCTCAACAATACATTAAAACAACATTAATTATCCAATCACAAAGGCATTTCCATTATAACAACTGTCTGGTCCAATTCACTATTCAGGTGAAAACTGAACCACGTCTTCAGTTTTCTTCTGAAAGAAAGGAGGGAGGACGCCGATCTAATTTTGCTGGGGAGCAAATTCCACAGGCGGGAGGTCCAGAGGCGGCCCTAGGTAATTTTCAACAATAAGCAAACAGTATTTTGCCCCCCCCCCCCAAACCAATCACTGATATATATTTTCTGTTCGTCGTGGAAGTTCTGTGTGCCCTATTTGGTTCAATTCCATCATTGGTGGAGTTCAGAATGCTCTTTGATTGTAGGTGAACTATACATCCCAGTAACTACAACTCGCATATGTCAAGGTCTATTTTCTCGCAAGAGCGCCTCAAGAGCACCCCTGGAAAAATAGACCGTACTGCAAAGGCTTACTTTGCGTAAGGGGTTGAGCCACCCCTGTGTGGGATCCTGGGATGTGTAGTGTGGTGGGACGGCAGCATTCTTTGACTACAATCGCCACGATTTCAGAGCATTGAGACATGTTCTTCCTTGTGAGTAACTTCTACCCTTTTGTTTCCCAGCCACATCCTTTTTGGCTGCTTCTGACGTTGCTTGGCAACACACCTCCCAGTTTTCATGTGTGAATTTTTCAAAGACAGCATTTCAACCAGTCTTCTCAACTCTTAATTACAAGAAAGCATCCTAAATAAGCGAGGTTTACTCAGGAAATTACTTTGGAGAACTATTTCAGGTGATTAGCCTCTGCAGACCAAGAAAGTAACTTTCCCAGCTCTACGAGTACTAGGGTTATTGGAGGAGACAGGCAAGGGAGGATGTCACAGACTTCAAGGAGCTGCTGTCAACTTTGTTCTCGTCTTATCTTGAAGAGCAGGGAGCGATTAAGCGGTGGCTTCCTCATGGCCTCCATTTACATTAAATGCGGCTGTAATGCTCTCCGTTCTCACAAATGAATCACCCGTTCCTCTACGGCACCTTTCATCCCAAAGTGATGAACAAAATTGCTGAATCGACTAAAGCGGGTTAACTTCCTTACAAGGTGGATTATAAAATGTAAATCCAGTGCATTTTATATTCCTAAGCTTCCCCATCCACCTGTTCCCCCATTTTTGTAAATGAAGGGGAAAGTGGGGGGGGGGGGGGAAGGAAGCATGTGGATGATTTTGGAATATTTTGGATTTTGGAATTCTGCAGAAGGGATGCTCAAACAGATGACATAATTGGAAGTGGAAGATGGAGAGGCTCCATTCTCCCTGTAAAAACTAGACTAGGAGCAGATTGGCATCGACATAGAAGAACTATTACAATCTGCTCCTAGTCTAGTTTTTACAGGGAGAATGGAGGCTCTCCACCTTCCACTTCCAATTATGTCATCTGTTTGATTTCTATATTGACCATGTATACAGACTTTTCACAGGTTGTTTGAAGAATGTTTTCATAATGAACAAACTGCTGGCCTTGAAAAATTGTGGGCTGGAAGACCACAGTTTGAATCTCTGCTTGGACATGTAGAATCATAGAGTTGGAAGAGACCTTCTGGGCCATCCAGTCCAAGCCCATTCTGCCAAGAAGCAGGAAAATTACATTCAGAGCACTCCCAACAGATGGCCATCCAGCCTCTGGTTAAAAGCCTCCAAAGAAGGAGCCTCCACCACACTCCAGGGCAGAGAGTTCCACTGCTGAACAGCTCTCACAGTCAGTGTGTTATAGTGGTTAAGTTGTTATAGTGGTAAAGTGTGTTAAGTGTGTTATAGTGTGTTAAGTGTGTTAACTTGTTATAGTGGTAAATACAATGTATACATAGTAAGAACAGAGAATTAAATTTAAAGAGGGGGAATTGTCAGTGTGTATTTTATGTATGATGTATGTTTAAATGTAATTTTATGTAGGAGAATAGTGATTGTAATAGATTTGTATGGCCAGGGTGTATGTTTACACAGAAGAGTTAAACAGCAAAAGAATCAAGCTGTGAGAATGTGACTCTGAATTCGTGCTGTGTGAAGAATTAGGGAGTGTCAGAGATAACTCCTTTCCAGCTGCAGTTTGTCTTTAGTGCCTATCTTTTTCGCTTTGTGTTCTTCTTCACGTCTGTTCGCTAATGGTGTCTGTTGGATTTATGAACTGCTCAAGTAAAGCTATTCCTATTGATGCAAGCCAAAATCCCATTGGCTTTTCTTGCTGCCGCTTCCCCCCCCCCCCCCCCCCCCCCCCCCAAATATCCTCAACACAATACCCCTGGAGCGGCATCCGTGGCTCACCAAACAGTTGCTGCCTTGCGCTAACCTTTGGGATAATCCAGGAAAACGTGTGCCCCCTTCCCATCTGCCATGCTTAATTCTAAATATGGCTCACTGTAAATATGTTCTATATTTTGAAATGTAATTGAAAAAGCATTAGGCTTAATTCATGGCAACTTTATGAATGTCAAAAGCCCTCTTTCACTCACCTCTCGTGTGGTAGTTTTAAGCATCAGCGTGTCGCTGTTCTTTGTATCTATAGCTACGGGAGCTGCTACGTTTCTTAAATAGCTTTCCTTTGAGCGGGTTGAAAAGTCGAGAGAGAGACATGACAATTATCTGCTAACAAACAAGTTTTTTTCCAAAGTTACTGATGCTTGCTTACTACCAAAAAAAAAAAAACCTAACTGTAAGAGATTATGTTTCTATTTTTAATTAAAGAATGAAATACCACTCTTTGCTAGAGGCAGTAAAAGGCCTTAATGCGCCGAAGTGCACCACCCAGATAAAGGATGTGTAAGGCTGTCACACAAAAACAACACAAAAAGGATGCCTCTTTCCAATTTTTCATTTTTCCCCATTGTCCCAACTGTTTTTTTTTCTTGATGCACTTACAATGTGCATCTTTATTATTTCAGAAGCTACAATCACACTTCTTTGTCTGTGGTTTGCTTTCCTTTCCATCGGTTTCACATTTTACTGGTATTGGTGATGTCGAGCACCTCCCCCCCCCCCAAAAAATAAGGGATAGTGACTTATAGTTCTGCAAAGGGCAAGGGCACCAGACTACACAACAAGGGTTAAGTCTTGGTCACATTGCCAGGGCACTGACAACAACAAGGACCCCACAAGGCTTTTGGGAAATGGCTGGATCTTGGGACTTCTGCCCTTTTGTGAGAGTTGTAGTTTCCCAAGGACCAAAGTGTGAATCAGTTGCAGCACAGCTGGGGTTTCATCTGCCAGCCTTCCCAATGATCATGGACTCTCTGCCTGCATGTCTTGGACTTCAGTACATACTATCTCCCTCATGAACTTTCCTCAAAGACCTTTTAAAACATTGGACTTCAGGCTTCTTCATGAAAATTAATCCTCTTATTAAATATACTTGGGATGTGGGACAAAGATGGGGTTTTGTTGCTATGAAATGCTTATGATTTGAATGTATGTATCTTGCTATGAAACATTGCTTGTCCTCCTGTCTTACCCCCTGACTTTTGCCCTAAAAAATGTGACCCAGGACTGTTGAAATGCCTGAGGCAGGACCACCGCCTCCCTGGAAACTTACTTTGATTAACTCATCAGCATGGACAATAGCCATTTAAGATTTCCTTTTTCTCACTCTCTAAGTCGGTCTGGTGAGATGAGGAAGTGTATGTGGACATGGACATTATCTATCCGAACGTATCTCAGCCTATCAGCCCACCAGGACCCTTAGATCTTCTGGAGAGTCCCTGCTCTCTATCCCACCGGCTTCCCAAGTGCGGCTGGTGGGAACGAGAGACAGGGCCTTTTCTGTGGTGGCCCCTCGGCTTTGGAACACCCTCCCTATAGAGATACGATCAGCCTCTTCGCTGATGGTGTTTCGGAAGAGATTAAAAACATGGTTGTGTAAACAAGCATTCGGTTAGTTTGTTATCACCGAATTTTATGGACTAAGGACTGGTTAATTATGGATGACAAATTCTGGACTGTGATTTTAGTGACGAGATACATGGTATTATTATTGGTGGCCCAATAATTTGTATTGTCTATGTGTTGTTGTTTTAAATTGTATATTGTTTTTAATTGTTGTAAACCGCAATGAGTCGCCGACTTAGGCTGAGATATTAGCGGTATACAAGTGTATTAAATAAATAAATAAATTATAATTGGTTTACAAAGGGCAGGGTTGATCCCCCCGAGGTCCCCTGCCCTGATCCTGTTTGTTCCCTTCTCAAAATCCATCAGAAGACACACCTTATCAGATCTAAGGCAGGAAAACCTTTCTTAATGAAATCAACCTTTGCTGGCCAAAACAATGCCCCTCTTCCGTCCTGCCTCCCTCTCCCTGATTTGCTAAGGAGCCGAAGAGGGAGGGAGTTTTGAAACTTTCAAACCTGTATTTTGCCTATAAAAATGCCTGTAAACTCTGTACTGGTATGCTTGTAGTGGAACTATCCCTGCAATGCATCTGATCTCAGCTGAATCGCTAATAAAGACACCTCGATTGCTGAACTTCTTCCGCTTTGGTGAGGATTTATTATTTTAATATTTTCTGCTACTGGAATTGGCTTCGCTGGCCTCACCAAGGTTCAAGGACTCTCTTTGGTGCGGTCCTCAGGATCTCCTCGGCTGGGGAGATCCTCCTAAAAGCAGCTCGATATCATTGGGATGAGGAGTTCTTATAGTTTCCGGTCAATTAATAACACACACTTTTCTTTTACATATTCTACTGGGATGTTGTTCAAGTTGTATTTAGGCACAATAATTGATTTAGTGTTCCTCTTGAGCTTTTCTATAATTTTTAGTATTAGTAGTTCCATGATCTGTGCCACACTCTGTTCCTGGTCATGTTTTAGCTCAGAGAATGGAGCTTCTCCAATTTTGGTTTGTAAATATATATACTACTAGCCGTCCCCTGCCATGCATTGCTGTGGCCCACATGGGGGTTCTGTGTGGGAGGTTTGGCCCAATTCTATCGTTGGTGTGGTTCAGAATGCTCTGTGATTGTAGGTGAACTATAAATCCCAGCAACTACAACTCCCAAATGTCAAGATTCTATTTCCCTCAAACTCCACCAGTGTTCACATTTGGGCATATTGAGTATTCGTAGAGTTTGGTCCAGATCCATCATTGTTTGAGTCCACAGTGCTCTCTGGATGTAGGTGAACTACAACTCCAAAACCAAAGGACACTGCCCACCAAACCCTTCCAGTATTTTCTGTTGGTCATGGGAGAGCTGTGTGCCAAGTTTGGTTCAATTCCATCGTTGGTGGGGTTCAGAATGCTCTTTGATTGTAGGTGAACTATAAATCCCAGCAACTACAACTCCCAAATGACAAAATCAATTTTTTTTGAGTGAAGGACATTCATTGGGTTGTTAGGTGTCTTGTGTCCAAATTTGGTGTCAATTCGTCCAGTGGTTTTTGAGTTCTGTTCATCCCACAAACGAACATGACATATTTATTTATATAGATTTGATTTCTATGTTAGCCATCAGATGATGTCCATAACAATAATAATAATAATAATAATAATAATAATAATAATAATAATAATCTATATCTCTATATATAATAAAAGTCAATGTTTGTGTGCGAGGGAGGACAGAGGAAGGAGGACGTAGGTAGGAGTTTGTGGCAGCTTTCTGATTGGCTGCCGCTGTGGTGCTATTTGCATATGGTCTCTGATTGGCCATCCTGAAAACTCCAACGTCCTCAAGTGGCTGAGAGTGGAAAGGAAATTTGCATATGGTCTCTGATTGGCCAGCCTCAATAGGACCCCCTGGTGGTGAAGAAGGTTAATGAAAGAAGCGGGGACATAAGAGAAGCCTCCCACAAGGATGGTAAAACATCAAAACATGTGTGCCAAGTTTGGCTGCCACTTTCACAGGCCACTGTGACCAACACGGGTGACGCACCTGCACCAAACTTGGCACACATAACCCCCATGACCCCCTTTACGTCCTGGTGAGGATTGGGGGAGGTGGGCCACGGATTATGGGATTTGTAGTACTTTCAAACTGTTTGGTTCCACACAGACCACTGTGGCCCCCAACAAAGACCGATAAAGACCAAACTTGGCACACAGAGCCCCCATGACCCACTCTACATACTACTGCAGTTTGGAGGAGGACAGAACATGGATGATGGGACCTGAAGTACCTCTACTCGCTTTCCAAGACTGCTGCGACCCTCAACAATGACTGAACAACACCAAACTTGGCACATAGACCTCTCATGACCCACTTTACAGCCTGGTGTGGTTTGGCTGTGGATTGAGCATGGATTATGGGACTTGCAGTACCTTCGCTCAATTCCTGAGACCACTGCAACCATCAGCCAATTACCGATAAAGACCAAACTTGGCACACTGAGTCTCCATGATGCACTCTACATCCTGGTGCGGTTTGGAGGATGATGCACCATGGACGATGGGACTTGCAGTACCTTCACTCACTTAGTGAAACCACTGAGACCCTCATCCAATGACTGATGAAGACCAAACTTGGCACACAGAGCCCCCATGGCCAACTCTACATTCTGGTGAGATTTGGGGGAGAACAGACTATGGATGATGGGACTTCAAGTACCTCCATTCACTTCCCAAGACTGCTGCAACCCTCATCTAATGACCGATGAAGACCAAACTTGGCACACAGAGCCCCCATGAGCGACTCTACATCCTGGTGCTGTTTGGAGGAGGACGGACGATGGATGATGGGACTTGCAGTACCTTAACTCACTTTCTGAGACCACTGTGACCCTCATCCAATGACTGATCAAGACCAAACTTGGCACACAGAGCCCCCATGACCCACTCTCCATCCTGGTGCAGTTTGGAGGAGGATGGACCACAGATGATGGGACTCGCAGTACCTTCACTAACTTCCTGAGACCACTGCGAGCCATATAAATAACTGATAAAGACCAACCTTGATACACAATTCCTTTCTCAAATAACCCGGGCAGCGCCGGGTCCCCAAACTAGTCACTCAAATAATGAAAAAGGAGACGGAGTGCCTGATTCTGGCAGCCCAAGAACAAGCCATTAGAACCAATGCCATCAAAGCCAGAATTGAAAAGTCGACAACAGATCCCAAATGTAGACTCTGCAAGGAAGCAGATGAAACAATAGATCACATCCTCAGCTGCTGCAAGAAGATCGCACAGACAGACTACAAGCAGAGGCACAACACCCTTGCTCAGATGATTCATTGGAACTTGTGCCACAAACACCATCTGCCTGACACAAAGAACTGGTGGGATCACAAGCCGGAAAGAGTTACAGAGAATGAACACGTCAAGCTACTCTGGGACTTCCGGAGACAGACAGAGATTTGGAGCACAACACTCCTGGCCTCACAATCGCGTTAAAAAACAAAGTGTGGATTGTCAATGTTGCAATCCCAGGTGACAGCAGGATTGAAGAGAAACAACTGGAAAAGCTGACACAATATGAGGATTTAAAGATTGAACTGCAAAGACTCTGGCACAAGCCAGTCAAGGGGTCCCAGTGGTGATCGGCACACTGGGTGCAGTGCCTCAAGACCTTGGCCTGCACTTAAACACAATCGCCGCTGACAAAATGACCATCTGCCAGCTGCATAAGGCCACTTTACTGGGATCTGCACACATTATTTGGCGATATATCACCGTCTTCGACACTTGGGAAGTGTCCGACGTGTGATCCACTACAACAGCCAGCAGAGTGTCTGCTGTGGACTCATCTTGTTGTGTTTCAAATAATAATAATCATGATGTTTTTAATATTAATTTTTAATTTTAATAATAATAATATAAGTTTTGGAACAGAATACACCAGACATCACGATTGTGGAAAAGAAAAAAGTTTGGATTATTGATGTCGCCATACTGGGTGACAGTCACATTGAGGAAAAACTACAGGAAAAACTCAGCCGCTATCAAGACCACTAAATCGAACTGCAAAGGCTCTGGCATAAACCAGTACAGGTGGTCCCAGTAGTCACTGGCACACTGGGTGTCATGCCAAAAGATCTCAGCCGGCATTTGGAAACAATAAACATGGACACAATCACAATCTGTCAACTGCAAAAGGCCTCCTGACTTGGATCTGCGCGCATCATTCGAAAATACACCACTCAGTCCTAGACGCTTGGGAAGGGTTCGACTTGTGATTTTGGGATATGAAATCCAGCATATAGATCTCGTTTGCTGTGACATACTGTGTTTTTGTGTAATAATAATAATAATAATAATAATAATAATAACAACTTTATTTTGTACTCTGCCTCCATCTCCCCGAAGGGACTCAGGGCAACTTACATATGTCACAGTGTGCCTAAAGCAACACATAAAAAATAAACACACAATACAATACAAAATAAAAGCAGAGTTTAGGCTCAAAACAGCACTCCATAACCTATGATGAGAACTGTCATAACACATAGCCAACTGTAAACGGGAGCAAGGAATAGGATAGTGCAAATTTTAGCTGATGAACTAGGGCATGGGATGAAATTGCAGTCCACTGGGACATTCTCAAAGGCTTGTCCAAATATCCACGTCTTCAATTCCTTCCGGAAGGAAGACAGTGTGGGTGCCTGCCTAATCTCCCTAGGAAGGGCGTTCCAAAGCTGCGGGGCCACCACCAAGAAGGCCCTCTCCCTTGTCCCCACCAACCACGCTTGAGACAGTGGCAGGTCAATGAGGAGGGCGTCCCCTTGCACAGGAGCATTGGGGGGGGGGGATGCGGTCACAAAGATATGTGGCCTTGAACATATCTTCTGCTATGTTACCAATTTCAGTCACCCGAAGAATACATACACCGATCTTCAACCAGAAGTGCCAAAGCACCATCTCTTACTAAGCTCACTGTGTAGATCTGCCAAAGACTGATGGTTTAACTGATGATTTAGAGAGGATTGTGAGCTTCCCTGTGGCACAAAATGGTGGGCCCTCAAGTCTGGGAAATTCAAATCTGGGAAATAATGGTTCTCTCTGTGAGAAAACTGCTTCGGAAAATACAGGGTTTCAAGGCCATTCAGGGGAGTCAGAAGTAGCAACAGCAGATAAGGAATCGAGTGAAGAGCTAAGTGATAAGGAGGGTTCCCAGGAGGAACCACCTGTAGCTACAGAGATCAACAAAATCTTCATTTACAAATCAGAGCCAAAAATAGATTGTGTCATTCAGAGAGATTACGTGGTGTCATGTACATTATGTTCTGCACTTGATGGTAGTTGGTGATGGAAGGGTTAATGTAATTCTTAATTCTAAAGGGTTGAGTAATCTGTAAGTAAGAGTTCATGGGTGAAAGCAATTGAAGGTGGAGGTATGCAAGAGATGGGTTGCAGGTGGTGTTTCTGGATATAAGGAGCTAGCCTTGGGACTGATCGTCGGGAGAGACGTATTTGGTTTATCTTGGTGGTAGATGCTGCTGGTTTTCCCCCAGGTTTGTGGACTTTCTGACCTGTCTCCTGAACCTTTGGAATCCTGGAACCTTGAATCTTTGGGCTGGCTTTTGACTACGGTATTGACTCTTGATCCCTGGACTTTGCTCATTGTACTCTTGGCGATTGACCACTGGACTGGACCCTTTGACTACGGTGTAGTGTTTGCTATCCGGTTTTGCTTATTCTGTGGCTGAGTGCAATCTTTATGTTTTATATTTTGGACTATTAAAACAGCCAGAAAATAAGTGCTGTTTTAATTAAATTGTTTGATACAAACTGGGTTTTTGTTTGATTCATCTCTGTAAAGGCAGAGTGCTGGCATCGTGACACATGGGAAAGTTGTGGAGAAAATTCACAGGAGACGTAATGCTTTCATGGGTGTCTATTAAACAACAAATTGCTAACCTTAAGGTCAGTTCAGGCAATGCTGCATTAGAGGGAGAAGCTAAGCCTGAATTCTGTTGTTCCTGGTTCAAGTCATGCCTTGGTTTTGGATTTAATATATCCTGGATGTTTCCTATGTTCCTATTCATGTACTCCTGTTCGAGTTTTATTTCACTAGTGATACCTTCTTGCTTCTGGACTTATGTTGTACCTGTGATTCCTGGCTGTTCTCTCGACTTTTCAACCTGCTCAAAGATAGTACATAGGCCTGTTTGATCAAGAAAAAATTTGTTTCTAAAATCGATTTGTAATTGGGGTGTTTTTTTGTTTCGATATTTAAAATAATTACAAAACTTTCCCCAAAAAAGTTTTGGTATTTAAGAAATTTTGTAAATATTAACGAATTTTTAGAATATTTTTGTATTTCTTAAGAATAATATTAAAATAATATTAAAAAATATTTTAAAATGGAAAATTAACCAAAAAATGGCCCAAATGTGGACCAAACACAGGCAGGAGACAGCAAATGAGAGCACACACCAACAGAAGAGTCTTTTCTTTTTTAGAATATTTTTTAAGAATAATATTAAATAATATTAAAAATAATATTAAAATAATATTAAAAAATATTTTAAAATGGAAAATTAACAAAAAAATGGCCCAAATGTGGACCAAACACAGGCAGGAGACAGCAAATGAAGCAAGCAGCACTCACAGCAGCAAGGAATGAATCCAATCCCAGTTGCTAGCAGCCAAGCCAACCCAATGCAAACTCCCTCGCCCTCTGCAGCAAGCTACGGGCCGCGCGGAGCCGCTTTGAAAGGGCTCGCCGGCCAATCAAAAACAAACAGCCACGGACCCATGGTGCACTGCTTGGGAGCGCCGGATTGGCTCCCATGCACCAGCACTCCAGCAGCCTCCACCCCATTAACGAAACGAGCGGAGGCTCGTTAAATCTATGGGGGTTGCTGGTTCGATATTTAAAAACCCTTCCGGGTTTGGAAATATGTTTTGATATCGCTTCGGAATGCCAAAAATAACGAATTAATAACGAATTAACGAATTAACGAACGAAACCGCACAGGCCTAATAGTACAAATACGGAGAGGGTCTCAGGTGTAAGACCTGGCATCCTCTTTCAAACGGATGAGGTAGCAGGTAATGAGAAGCATTAGACGGAGACTGTGGAATCGAAGTATCAGTCTAAATGGACAAATAATCTGATCTGATTACTGCCCCGTGCTCCTAATGCTTTCAGATTAAGCAAGAAAGCTGGAAGCGTTTAACTGATGTCAAAATCCGAAGAGCAGACTAAGCGTCATGCATCCCTATCTTCTGACATCTGTCCTCAAAAGACCACTTTTGTATTTGGGGAGTTCTTTAGTCAAACTGTGTCAGTGTGATTTGTGAGGGTCCAAAGTATCCTAAAATTACCAGATCTTGTCTGGATTTGGAAGCTAAGCAGGTTTCGTATTTGTTTTATTTTGGTGGTAGATGCTGCTGGCTTTCCCCCAGGTTTGTGGATTTTCGGTGTCCTGACCTGTCTCCTGAACCTTTGGAATCCTGGAACCTTGAATCTTTGGACTGGCTTTTGACTACGGTATAGACTTTTGATCCCTGGACTTTGTTTATTGAACTTTCAGTGTTTGACTGCCGGACTGGACCTTTTGACTACGGACTTATCTTAAACTTGCAACAGCATTTGCTGTCAGTTTTGTTTTATATTCTGTGGCTGAGTATTATCTTTATGTTCTGGACTATTAAAACAGCCAGAAAGTAAGTGCTGCTTTAATTATATTGTTTAACACAAACTAGGAGTTTGGTTCATCTCTGCCTAAATAAAGTAGAGCCCTGGCATCATGACACCTACAATCAAAGAGCATTCTGAACTCCACCAACAATGGAATTGAACCAAACTAGTCACACAGAGCTCCCATGACCAACGGAAAATACTGGAAGGGTTTGGTGGGCACTGACTTTGAGTTTGGGAGTTGTAGTTCGCCTACATCCAGAGAGCACTGTGGACTCAAATAATGATGGATTGGACTCAAATAATGATGGAGTTCTGTGCGCCAAGTTTGGTTCAATTCCATCATTGGTGGAGTTCAGCATGCTCTTTGATTGTAGGTGAACTATACATCCCAGTAACTACAACTCGCATATGTCAAGGTCTATTTTCCCCCAAGAGCACCCCTATATATATATACCCAAGCACACACAAATATACACACACATACATCTACACACACACACACAAATATACACATGCACACATACATACACACATATATAAACACAAATATGCATATAGACAAGCACACACATATACACAATATACATATACACATATAAACACACAAATTGGGCCAAAACTAACAAAATGAAGTTCAACAGGGACAAATGCAAGATACTCCACTTTGGCAGGAAAAACGAAATGCAAAGATACAGAATGGGGGACAATGCCTGGCTCGAGAGCAGTACGAGTGAAAAAGATCTTGGAGTCCTCGTGGACAACAAGTTAAACATGAGCCAACAATGTGATGTGGCGGCAAAAAAAGCCAATGGGATTTTGGCCTGCATCAATAGGAGCATAGTGTCTAGATCTAGGGAAGTAATGCTACCCCTCTATTCTGCTTTGGTTAGACCACACCTGGAATATTGTGTCCAATTCTGGGCACCACAATTCAAGAGAGATATTGACAAGCTGGACTGTGTCCAGAGGAGGGCGACTAAAATGATCAAGGGTCTGGAGAACAAGCCCTATGAGGAGCGGCTTAAGGAGCTGGGCATGTTTAGCCTGAAGAAGAGAAGGCTGAGAGGAGATATGATAGCCATGTATAAATATGTGAGAGGAAGCCACAGGGAGGAGGGAGCAAGCTTGTTTCTGCTTCCTTGGAGACTAGGACGTAATGGAACAATGGCTTCAAACTACAAGAGAGGAGATTCCATCTGAACATGAGGAAGAACTTCCTGACTGTGAGAGCCGTTCAGCAGTGGAACTCTCTGCCCCGGAGTGTGGTGGAGGCTCCTTCTTTGGAGGCTTTTAAGCAGAGGCTGGATGGCCATCTGTCAGGGGTGATTTGAATGCAATATTCCTGCTTCTTGGCAGAATGGGGTTGGACTGGATGGCCCAGGAGGTCTCTTCCAACTCTAGGATTCTAGGATTCTATGATTCTATGAAATATATACACACATCTACACACACACATTCTCTCTCTCTCCCACAATAAGTGAAAAACCGTGATGTAGGGATGCTATATTTATTTTAATATTTATACATTATTTTAGTAGTTACACACTATTTTAAGTCTTTATAAACTTAAAATAAAGTGAAGGAAAGGAAGGAAAGGCCCTTGAAGGATGGAGGGAGGAAGGGAGGACTGAGAAGGGAAAGTGCCTCGGAGAGCGGCGGCGACAAAACCCGCGAAACAGTGAAGATACCGTGATATATATTTTAAATTAATATTTTTTGAAAACCGCGAAACAGCGAGTCCGCTAAAAGCGAACCGCAAAGTAGCGCGGGAACACTGTATATCAGTGTTTCTCAACCTTCCTAATGCCACGACCCCTTAATAGAGTTCCTCATGTTGTGGTGACCCCCAACCATCACATTCTTTTGCTACTTCATAACTGTAGTTTTGCTCCTGTTATGAAACATAATTTGGGAGTTGTAGTTGTTGGGATTGATGGTTCACCTACAATCAAAGAGTATTCTGAACTCCACCAACGATGGAATTGAACCAAACTTGGCACACAGAATGCCCACGGCCAACAGAAAACACTGGAAGAGTTTGGTGGGCATTGACCTTGAGTTTTGGAGTTGTAGTCCACCTACAGAGCGCACTGTGGACTCAAACAATGATGGATCTGGACCAAACTTGGCACGAATACTCAGTATGCTAAATGTGAACACTGGTGGAGTGTGGGGAAAATAGGCCTTGACATTTGGGAGTTGTAGTTGCTGGGATTTATAGTTCACCTACAATCAAAAAGCATTCTGAACCCCACCAATGATAGAATTGGGCCAAACCTCCCACACAGAACCCCCATGAACAATAGAAAATGCTGTGTTTTCTGATGGTCTTTGGTGACCCCTCCAGGGGTCCCGACCCCCAGGTTGAGAAACACTGCTGTATATGGACTTAGAGGGCAGACCACGTGCCTCTTTCAGACATTTTTCAATCTGCAAAAGTGTATTCCGAACCCACGTTTTCATAAAACTCGGCTATTTATTTATTTGCTTCATTTGTTAACCGCCGCTCTCAGCCCTAGGGCGACTCGCGGCGGTGTACAACATGTAAAAAACATATCTTACAGTAAATTACAACGACAAAAAACAACATATCACTAATACACTATCCTCTAATTACACTAAAAATCCGCTTCGACTTATCATAGAATCATAACCAATCTCGTAGTCTATGTTCCGTTCCAGTTGTCATTTCCAGTTACTGTAGCATTTAGTTAAATGCCTTCTCGAAAAGCCATGTCTTCAGGCTTTTCCGGAAGGCATAAGGGAAGGCGCCTGTCTGATGTCTACAGGGAGGGTGTTCCACAGCCGGGGGGCCACCACCGAGAAGGCCCTATCCCTCGTCCCCGCCAGACGTGCCTGTGAGGCAGGCGGGATCGAGAGAAGGGCCTCCCCAGATGATCTCAAGGTCCTCGTGGGCTCATAGGCTGAGATGCGGTCCGAAAGGTATTTTGGGCCGGAACCGTTTAGGGCTTTGTAGGATAGTACCAGCACCTTAAATTGGGCCCGGTAGCATATCGGCAGCCAGTGGAGCTGGTTCAGCAGAGGAGTTGTATGCTCCCTGCGCCCTGCTCCTGTTAGAATCATGGCTGCCGCCCGTTGGACTAGTTGGAGCTTCCGGACTGTCTTCAAAGGCAACCCCACGTAGAGAGCGTTGCAGTAATCAAGGCGGGATGTAACCAGAGCGTGGACTACCGTGGCCAAGTCAGACTTCCCAAGGTACGGGCGCAGCTGGCGCACGAGCCTAAGCTGTGCAAATGCTCCCCTGGTCACCGCTGAGACCTGGGGATCCAGGCTCAACGATGAATCCAGGATCACACCCAAGCTGCGAACCTGCGCCTTCAAGGGGAGTGCGACCCCATCCAGCACAGGCTGTAACCCTATACCCTGTTCGGCCTTGCGACTGACCTTGCGACTGGCTATACAGAAATAAATGACTAATCTGCTTTTTAATCAAAATGTCCCTGTCCTTATTTTTTTTTTAGACAATTTGTATGTGCTAATTTTTCTAACAAGGTCCTTTCTGCTTTTATTGTAAATCACCACGAGGAGTAGCTTAACCAACGTTGCTTTACCCTGTCGACATCCCTGTTCCTAAGTTTTTAAAAAATGGCTTCACTGGCATGTAATTGCAGGTTTATAGCTGAGTAACTAGGCCACCAAACCAGTAATGACACAAAGTTATGTAATGAATTCTGCATTGTCCGGGGAAGTTGCTTCTGTTTTGGAGAAACAAGCTTTACTATCACAGAGAAGCAGAAGCGAACATTTTACTTGCGCTGAGGCCGGAATGTGGAAACATTTAATCCAGAATTAATTTCCGTCCCTAATGTCGACTTTCAGCATGACTCAGGGGCAGTGGGACAAAGTCAAATAAGAAATGGACATACAAATATTGCCATGCTCACTGCGGTGAGTGAGCTAAATGGCCAGGGATGGAGTGTTTTGAGCCAGATAATTACGCACTGTGATACTCAGGAAATGAAAAATCTAGGAATGAACGGGGTGGCATCAATAGTGAGGGAAGACGTAGCAAAAGCAGTCAAAGGATATGACTGTCATGTATTATTGTGCTGTCATGCGCTGGGCATGTGAAAAGGTCTGTAGACAGGACGTGTTCTGTATGCCCAACGGGACGCCAGGGGTGCCTCGGATTAGAGGCCCTATAGATTTCCCTAAACAAAGTCTTTAGAAACTTGGAAAGTTTAACAAAGTTCTTTATTATTGCTTAGGTCTTCAATAAATCAAACAACTACTTCAAGTCTTTGAATGAACTGGTGGCTTTCTTAATCTTGTCCACAAGGGACAGGCAACTATCTTCATGAACTGTTTCTTTATTATCAGGGAAATCCTTGAGCTCTACCTGGGCAATCTGTCTTAGGCTCTGCTGGCGTGGGCCCCTACACCCGGTCCCAATTGCGTTATGGCTGCCGCGAGTGGTCCTTACCAAACAGAGTCCTTTTGTAGATTTCCAAGAGGAAAGAAGGTCTTCAATTCCCAGCAAAGGCTGGCTGTAAAGCTGTGGGGCTGGATTCCCCCCAGCAAAAGCTATGCTTCTCTGTAGAGCTGTGGGGCTGAATTCCCCCAGCAAAAGCTTTCTCTGTAGAGCTGTGGGACTGGATTCCCCCCAGCAAAAGCTATGCTTCTCTGTAGAGCTGTGGGGCTGAATTCCCCCCAGCAAAAGCTATGCTTCTCTGTAGAGCTGTGGGGCTGGATTCCCCCCAGCAAAAGCTATGCTTCTCTGTAGAGCTGTGGGGCTGGATTCCCCCCAGCAAAAGCTATGCTTCTCTGTAGAGCTGTGGGGCTGAATTCCCCCCAGCAAAAGCTATGCTTCTCTGTAGAGCTGTGGGGCTGGATTCCCCCCAGCAAAAGCTATGCTTCTCTGTAGAGCTGTGGGGCTGAATTCCCCCCAGCAAAAGCTATGCTTCTCTGTAGAGCTGTGGGGCTGGATTCCCCCCAGCAAAAGCTATGCTTCTCTGTAGAGCTGTGGGACTGGATTCCCCCCAGCAAAAGCTATGCTTCTCTGTAGAGCTGTGGGGCTGGATTCCCCCCAGCAAAAGCTATGCTTCTCTGTAGAGCTGTGGGGCTGAATTCCCCCAGCAAAAGCTGTAGAGCTGTGGGACTGGATCCCCCCAGCAAAGCTGTAAAAGACGAAGCTTTCTACAGGTGGAACTGATTCACGTCCTGTACGAAAGGCTTCTCTGTGTGAACTGAACTAGAGGTCCCTTTTTCCCCTCCTTAACCCTGGGGAAAGGGGTGGAACTAAAGAACATAATGATGATTGATGGGTCATTGGCCCTATAATTGCAAACCAAGGGAAGCCACCTTATTGCAAAATGCATGGAACCTTGGAATACATGCAAACACTCAAAGAAAGAAAAGGAAGTGGGAGCTCCTGGTACAGCTGTACCAGAACAATTATGTTCTGCAGTTGATGGTGGTTGGTGATGGAAGGGTTAATGTAAGCCTTAGTTCTAAAGTGTTGAGTAATCTGCAAGTAAGAGTTCATGGGTGAAAGCAATTGAAGGTGGAGGTATGCAAGAGATGGGTTGCAGCAGGGTGTTTCTGGATATAAGGAGCTAGCCTTGGGACTGATCTTTGGGAGAGAAGTATTTGTTTTATTTTGGTGGTAGATGCTGCTGGTTTTCCTCCAGGTTTGTGGATTTTGAGTATCCTGACCTGTCTCTTGAACCCTGGAACCTTGAATCTTGGACTGCTTTTGACTACAGTATAGACCAGGGGTAGGGAACCTTCGGCCCTCCAGGGGTGGGGGACTTCAACTCCCACAATTCCTTGAGGCTCGGCATTCGCCCCAAAGGCTTACACAAGCCGCCTCAAGGAATTGTGGGAGTTGAAGTCCACCACACCTGGAGGGCCGAAGGTTCCCTACCCCTGGTATAGACTCTTGAACCCTGGACTTTGTTTATTGAACTCTTGGTGTTTGACCACTGGATTGGACCTTTTGACTATGGAGTTATCTTGAACCTGCAACAGTGTTTGCTGTTTTTGTTTTATATTCTGTGGCTGAGTGCAATCTTTATGTTTTATATTTTGGACTATTAAAACAGACAGAAAGTAAGTGCTGTTTTAATTAAATTGTTTTATACAAACTGGGTTTTTGTTTGGTTCATCTCTGACTCTGAAGATGGCAGAGCCCTGGCATCATGACTATCACGCTAAGTCTGAGAATGGATTATATCAATAAGACTTTGGGGGAAAGCCAGAAAAATAACCATTCCCCTTGGCCAAAAGTTCATAGGCATGGGCAATCCATGGTTCTAAATGGTTCTAAAATACTTACAAAACTAGAGGGTGCTGGTGCTTTGTTTCTAAAGCTGAAAATTTCAGAACTCTAATAAAAGTTTCAAAATTTCAATATTATTACATTATTGGTGATTTTTATGACAAAACCAATTAGGAACTGCCATTTATAATGAAATTTTGAAACTTTTGTTAGAGTTCTGAAATTTTCACCACCAGAACTTTAGAAACACTTTAGAGCAAAACACCAGCATCCCCTAGTTTTGTAAGTACTTTAGAACCATTTAGAACCATGGTGTCACATTGCCAGGGCTCTGCTGTTATTCCGGCAGAGGTGAACCAAACAATTTACAGTATATTCTGGCGTATAAGACTACTTTTTAACCCAAGAAAATCTTCTCAAAAGTCAGGGGCCGTCTTATACGCAGGTGTAGTCTTATGCATGGGAGTCGTCTTAACTCTATATTTTAACTGGAAAAGTTGGGGGTCGTCTTATACACCCAGTCGTCTTATATGCCGGAATATACGGTAATTAAAGCAGCACTAACTTTCTGGCTGTTTTAATAGTGCAGAACATAAAACATAAAGATAGCACTCAGCCACAGAATATAAAACAAAACTGGCAGCAACACTTTTGTAGGTTCAAGATAGCTCCAGGGATCAAGAGCCTAACCCATAGTCAAAAGTCAGTCCAAATATTCAAGGTTCCAGGGTTCCAAGGGTTCAAGAGACAGGTCAGAATACCGAAAATCCACAAACTGGGGGGAAACCAGCAGCGTCTACCACCAAAATAAGACAAATACGTTTCTCCCGAAGATCAGTCCCAAGGTTATAGCTCCTTATAACCAGAAACACCCAGGTGCAACCTATCTCTTGCATACCTCCACCTTTAATTGCTTTCACCCATGAACTCTTACTTACAGATTACTCAACCCTTTAAAACTAAGACTTACATTAACCCTTCCATCACCACATGCTAGGCCTGCCACTACCAACCACCATCAACTGCAGAACATGATACATGACACATGGATTGCCCATGCCTAAAGTTTGTTCATCGCAAACACATGTTTCAAGCATCCAAGGAAGCACCTATGTACACGTATATCACCTGATGGACAAGATAATAAAGTAGACCATGAACTCCTGATAACAAGGATTAGATCTAAAGAACACAAAACCAACCATTGTACCAATAAATAAGACCAGGAGCAGATTGCGGCCCAGACCATGGACTAATACGGGCCAAGTATCCAAAAAGCTTGGGACCAGGTGTGTTTTGTATTCAATTTTTTTCCTGATAATGGAATACCTGTATTTGTATATATGGATCCAAATCTAAACACAAAATTCATTGCTGTTTCATATGAACACTACCAAAGCCTCCTGAATCACAGCTCCAATGTGGCCAAAGAGGTTCTCTCACAAATCCCACAACAACAAACCAGGGATGAGCTTGCAGCACTGCCTAGTTTGGAAGAAGTCAGCAACGCCATCAGCCAACAAAAAATAACAAAGCCAGCGGACCTGATGGGATCCCTGCTGAAATCTTTAAAGAGGATGGACCTGAGCTGACACACCTAGTCCACCAGCTCATTGAAAAAGTGGGGGTGACTGAGAAAATCCTAGCAGATTTCAAGGATGCCACCATCATCATCCTCTTCAAAAAAGAGGAAAGAACAGACTGCGGAAACTAAAACTATCGAGGTATCTCCCTAACCTCATACACATTAAATGCAGTGGATAACAAAAACACCAACATCAACAAGGGACCTTTTCTCATGGCCCTATCTATCGGGTTGTGCCGTGAAAGGAAAGGAGCACGGGGAGCAGGGCTATAACCAGAGGGAAAAAAATCAGGGTGGGGTTGAAACTTTTTTTTAGCAAATGGAAATACTCTTTATGATTTCCATAGCACAAAATAATTTAAATAGTATGGTTCATTCTATATTTTTATAGAATTAATTAAATCAATTTTCTATTTAAATTTTCCTGCTTCTTGGCAGAATGAGGGTTGGACTGGATGGCCCACGAGGTCTCCTCCAACTCTATGGTTCTATGATTCTAAGTAAATGCTAACATTGTCATAAACTGTGGCACTTCTTACACGTGGTTCTTCGGGGATTTGACTACACTAGTGCTCCCGGTGGCACAGTGGGTTAAACTGCTGAGCTGCTGAATTTGTTGACTGAAAAGTCACCGGTTCAAATTCGGGGAGCGGAGGGAGCTTCTGCTGTTAGCCCCAGCTTCTGCCAACTTAGCAGTTTGAAAACATGCAAATGTGAGTAGATCAATAGGTACGACTCCAGTGGGAAGGTAACGGCGCTCCATGCAGTCATGCCAACCACATAACCTTGGAGGTGTCTATGGACAATGCCTGCTCTTCGGCTTAGAAATTGAGATGAGCACCACAGCCCAGAGTCAGACATGACTGGACTTAATGTCAGGGGAAAACCTTTACCTTTTTATAAATAAATATGTAATGTTTTTGTGGGATTAACATAACTCAAAAACCACTGGACGAATTCACACCAAATTTGGACACAAGACACCTCTCAGGCCAACGAGTGACCATCACTCATAAAAACACCGAAAAACACAGCAGAAGGGACTTAAAAAGCCAAAAACAAAAAAAATTACACGCATGCGCAAAACCACGTATATACACAAACAGACATATATACACACACACACACACAAAACACATACACAGAAAGGGGGAAGGAAGGAGAGAAGGAGGGAGAGAAGGAATGAAAGAAGGAAGGAAGGAAGGAGAGAAGGAGGGAGAGAAAGAGGGAAAGAAGGAGGGAAGGAGAGAAGAAAAGAAAGAAAGGTAGAGAAGGAAGGAGAGAAGGAAGGAGAGAAAGAGGTAAAGAAGGAGGGAAGGAGAGAGAAAAAGAAAGAAAGAAAGGTAGAGAAGGAAGGAAGGAGAGAAGGAACGAAAGAGAAAGGGAAGGAAGGAAGGAAAGAGACAAGGAAGGATGGAACCAAAGAGCAAATGAAGAAAAAAGAAAAAAGTAGAGAAGGAAGAAAGAAGGGAAAGAAAAAGAGGGAAGGAAGGAAGAAGAGGGAAGGAAGGAAGAAGGGAAAGAAAGAAAGAAAGAAAAAGAAAGAAAGAAAGAAAGAAAGAGGGGGGGAAGGTTGGCCACAGCAACGCATGGCAGGTAAAATTAATAATATATATATAGTTATATATATAATATTTTATAGTTGGGGGTCACCACAACATGAACTGTATTAAGGGGTCACGGCATTAGAAAGGCAGAGAACCACTGGTTTAGGCTTTTAGCCTGTGAGGTTTAGATAGGTCAAGTTGACTTATTTAGGTTAGTAGTTAGTGTATGAGTAGAAGGGGTGAGAGAACCCTAATAAGAGTCTTTACTGCAACAGAAATAACATAAGGAAAGAACAAGCTTGTACCTGAAGTAATCTGTTAAAGAAAGAAACACATTTTGAAGGAAAATAAGTTTAAAACCTGTTTAGTGGAAGGAACAGTCCTCTCAAGAGCACATTTTGAAGAAAAATAAGAAGAAATGTGCCTCTAAGAGTTAAGAAACATTGAAACCATTAAGCTTTTTCTATACTTCAATAAACTTGTTACAGTTTTTTCTAAAGCCAAGTCTCTGTTACAAATACTTTCAAGTTAAGCCGCGCTACACATTGAAGAAAGACCAAATCAATATTACAAGCTATTAGTTGTGTTATCAATTTAGTAAGTCCTTACAAAGTGGTGGCTCCTTTACAAAACCGTTACAAATTGGTGGCTTTCTTTATGGGGCCCTTCTAGGTTGGCATTATAATACAGCTTGTAGCCAACTTGAAGCCACAGTGACAACCAAACAAAACACATGGTGCATGCTGCAGCGCACATCTAAGGGGATACAACCCATGAAAGGAAGTCTCAGAAAGGTCCGGGCCCAGCCATTAAAATGCACTACAGCAGATCCAAATTGATCCCAGATCCAAGGCAAAATCTGCAGAATATCAGTTCCATGTAATGAAGGTCGTAGACCCGTGTCTCTGCTGAAGCGCAGCAAAGGGAAACGTCCCAAGGGCATGGCTGGGCGTTTGCAGGCTAATTGATCCCTAGGACAAAAGTAATTGATTGCCTCTGCTATTAACGGTCACTTTCCCTTTTTCCCCTGACCCTGCAAGTCTCTGGTGCGTTGATGCGCATCTCGCCTGGAAATGAGTGGAACCAGGCCAAGCACTTCGAAGCCGGGTTTCATGGGAACCTCAGACTGGTTCCAGGCACAGCAATATGATCACCTGCACAGCAAAACTGGTTCTGAGACATATTCCATTGCACGTTGCATTGGCACAGCGTTGTCAAAGGCTTTCATGGCCGGAATCAGTGGGTTGCTGTGAGTTTTCCAGGCTGTCTAAGCATGTTCCAGAAGCATTCTCTCCTGACGTTTCACCCACATCTATGCCAGCAATGCATCCATGCCTGCCATACAGACCAGAAAACTCACAGCAATCCACTTTTTGCCGCTTTGAGTCTCTGGCTCCATCTACACTGCATAATAATACTAATAATACTAATACTAATAATACTAATAATAATAATAATAATAATAATAATAATAAATCAAACAGTCCTAGACACTTGGGAAGTGTCCGACGTGTGATCCAATTCAACAGCCAGCAGAGTGTCTGCTGTGGACTCATCTTGTTGTGTTTCAAGTAATAATAATAATAATAATAATAATAATAATAATAATGAGACAAATCAGTAAAGATGGTCCCAGTGCGGATTGGCACGCTGGGTGCAGTGCCTAAAGAGCTTGGCCTGCACTTAAACACAAAATTACCATCTGCCAGCTGCAAAAGGCCACCTTATTGCACACATTATTCGCTGATACATCACACAATCCTAGAGACTTGGGAAGTGTCCGACGTCTCATCCAATACAACAGCCAGCAGAAGTGACCTTGTTTGCTGTGGACTCATCTTGTTGTGATTCAAATAATAATGATGATGATGATGATGATGATGGTAACAATAATAATAATAATAAATCACACAGTCCTAGACACTTGGGAAGGGTCCGACATGTCATCCAATACAACAGCCAGCAGAGTCATCTTGTCCGAAGTGGACTTATTATTTATGTTTCAAATAATAATAATAATAATAATAATAATCATCATCATCATCACAAGTGTTCGACATGTGGTTTTTTGATAGGAAATCCAGCATATAGGTCTCGTTTGCTGTGACATACTGTGGTTTTGCGTCAGTAAAATAATAATAATAATAATAATAATAATAATAATAATAATAATAATTGTATTGTGTTATATTGGATCACACAGTCCTAGGCACTTGGGAAGCGTCCGACGTGTTATCCAATACAACAACCAGCAGAGTGTCTGCTGTGGACTCATCTTGTTGTGTCTCTAATAATAATAATATAATAATAATAATAATAATAATAATAATAGACACTTGGGAAGTGTCCGACGTGTGATCCAATACAACAGCCAGCAGAGTGTCTGCTGTGGACTCATCTTGTTGTGTTTCAAATAGTAGTAGTAATAATAATAATAATAATAATAATAATAATAATAATAGATACTTGGGAAGTGTTCGACATGTGATCCAATACAACAGCCAGCAGAGTGTCTGCTGTGGACTCATCATGTTGTGTTATAATAATAATAATAATAATAATAATAATAATAATAATAATAATTAATAATAACACTACACTTGGGAATGTGTGATCCAATACAACAACCAGCAGAGTGTCTGCTGTGGACTCATCTTGTTGTGTTTCTAATAATAATAATAATAATAATAATAATAATAATAATAATAACATTGACAAGTGTCAGACGTGTGATCCAATTCAACAGCCAGCAGAGTGTCTGCTGTGGACTCATCTTGTTGTGTCTCTAATAATAATAATAATAATAATAATAATAATAATAATAATAATCCTAGAACTTGGGAAGTGTCCGACATGTGATCCAATACAACAGCCAGCTGTCTTGCTGTGGACTCATCTTGTTGGTGTCTCTAATAATAATAATAATAATAATAATAATAATAATAATAATAATTAACAACAATACACACTGGGAAGTGTCCGACGTGTGATCCAATTGAACACCAGCAGAGTGTCTGCTGTGGACCATCTTGTTGTGTTTCTAATAATAATAATAATAATAATAATAATAATAAAATAATAATACATTGGGAAGTGTCCGACGTGTGATCCAATACAACAGCAGCAGAGTGTCTGCTGTGGACTCATCTTGTTGTGTTCTAATAATAATAATAATAATAATAATAATAATAATAATAATAATAGACACTTGGGAAGTGTCCGACGTGTGATCCAATACAACAGCCAGCAGAGTGTCTGCTGTGGACTCATCTTGTTGTGTTTCTAATAATAATAATAATAATAATAATAATAATAATAATAATAATAATAATAATAATAATAGACACTTGGGAAGTGTCCGATGTGTGATCCAATTCAACAGCCAGCAGAGTGTCTGCTGTGGACTCATCTTGTTGTGTTTCAAATAATAATAATAATAATAATAAATTAAAAAATAATAACAACAACAACAACTCTAGACACTTGGGAAGTGTCTGACGTGTGATCCAATACAACAGCCAGGTGAGTGTCTGCTGCGGACTCATCTTGTTGTGTAATAATAATAATAATAATAATAATAATAATGCCATCAAAGCCAGATTTGAAAAGTCGACAACGGATCCCAAGTGTAGACTCTGCAAGGAAGCAGATGAAACAAGAGATCCCATTCTCAGCTGCTGCAAGAAGATTGCGCAGACAGACTACAAGCAGAGGCACAACACGGTTGCTCAAACGATTCATTGGCACTTGTGCCACAAACACCATCTGCCTGCCACAAAGAACGGGTGGGATCACAAGCCGGAAAAGGTTACAGAGAACGAACACGCCAAACTCTGGGACTTCCGGATTCAGACAGAATTTTGGAGCATAATACTCTTGACCTCACAATCGTGTTAAAAAACAAAGTATGGATCGTCGATGTCGCAATCCCAGGCACAGCAGGATTGAAGAGAAACAACTGGAAAAGCTGACACAATAGGAGGATTTAAAGATCGACCTGCAAAGACTCTGGCACAAGCCAGCCAAGGGGGTCCCAGTGGTGATGGGCACACTGGGTGCAGTGCCCAAGACCTTGGCCTGCACTTAAACACAATTGGCGCTGACAAAATTACTATCTGCCAGCTGCAAAAGGCCACCTTACTGGGATCTGCACGCATTATTCGCCAATATATCACACAGTCCTAGACACTTGGGAAGTGTCCGACGTGTGATCCAATACAACAGCCAGAAGAGTGATCTTGTCTGCTGTGGACTCATCTTGTTGTGTTTCAAATAATAATAATAATATCTTTATTTATAACCAGCCACCATCTCCCCAAAGGGGACTCGGAGTAGCTAACATGAGGCCAAACCCCAAAATAATACAACGCAACTTAGTCAGGGTAAGCTCATATAAGCAGCACTATATGAGTCCACACTGTTTCAATCTGCATTATATATAGACCACAGGAAGAGGAGGAAGAAATGAGAGGAGGACAAAAAGAAGAGAAGGCAGAAGAGGAAGGGGAGGAGGGAAAGAAGAGGAAGAAGAGAGTAGGAGAAGAGGGGAAAGGGGTGAGGAAGAAAAAAGAGAGGAGGAAAGCAAAGAAGAGGAAGAAGAGGAGAAGGGAAGGGGAGGAGAAGAGAAAGAAGAGAGTAGGAGGAGGAGAGAAGGAAGAGAGGAAAGGAAGAAGAGGAGGAAGAGGGAGGAGAGGAGGATGGGGAAGGGGAAGATGGAGGAGGAGGAGGAGGAGGGAAAGATGAAGATGAAGATGAAGGAGGAGAGGAGGAGAGGTGGAGGAGGAGAATGGGAAGAAGAAGGGGGAGGGGGAGAAGGAGAAAAAGTAGGTGGAGTAAGAGGAAGAGGAGAAGGTGGAGGGAGGAAGAATAAGGAGAAAAAGGAGGAGGAGGGGAAGAAGAAGGGGAGAAGAAGAAGAAGGGGGAAGAATAAGGAGAAGGAGGAGGGGGAGAGGGAGGGGGAGAAGAAGACGAGGGAAAAGAGGAAGAGGGAGATGAAGTTGGATGAGTAGGAAGAGAAGAAGGAGGAGGAGGAGAGGAAGGAGGAGGAGGGAAGAGGGAGAACAAGAAGAGGGGAGAAGAAGAAGAGGGAAAATAAGAAGAGGGAGACGAAGTTGGATGAGGAGGAATAGAAGGAGGAGGAGGAGGAGAGGAATTAGAAGGAGAAGGTGGGGAAGGGGAAGAAGTAGGAGGAGGAGGAGAAGGAGGGGGAAGGGGAGGAGGAGTAGAGGGAAAAGAAATAGAGGGAGACAAAGAAGGAGGAGGAGAGAAAGGAGAGAGGAAGAAAAGAAAGAAAGGAGGGGAAGGGGAAAAGAAAGAGAAGGAGAAGAAGGAGGAGGAGAAGTGGAGGAAGAGGAGGAGAGGAGAAGAAGGAGAAGGAGAGGGAGAAGAGAGAGAGGAGGAGGAAGAGGAGGAGGGGAAGGAGGAGGGGAGAAGAAGAAGGGGAGATAGAAGAAGTTGAGGAGGAGGAAGGAGGGGGAGGAGAAGGAGGAGGAGGGGAAGAAGAAGGAGGGGAGGAGAAGAAAAAGAAGAAGAGAGAGACGAAGAAGTTGGAGATGGAAGAGAAGGAGGAGGAGAGGAAGGAGAAGGTGGAGGAGGGGAAGGAGAAAGAGGGAGAAGAGGGAGAGAGAGGAGAAGAAGGTGGTGGTGGAGGAGGAAGAGGAGAAGGTTGAGGAGTGGAAGAATAAGGACAAGAAGGAGGGGGAGGAGAAGGAGGGGAGGAGAAGAAAAAGAAGAAGAGAGAGACGAAGAAGTTGGAGATGGAAGAGAAGGAGGAGGAGAGGAAGGAGAAGGTGGAGGAGGGGAAGGAGAAAGGGGGAGAAGGAGAAGAGGGAGAGAGAGGAGAAGAAGGTGGTGGTGGAGGAGGAAGAGGAGAAGGTTGAGGAGTGGAAGAATAAGGACAAGAAGGAGGGGGAGGAGAAGGAGGAGGAGGGGAAGAAGAAGGAGGGGAGGAGAAGAAAAAGAAGAAGAGAGAGACGAAGAAGTTGGAGATGGAAGAGAAGGAGGAGGAGAGGAAGGAGAAGGTGGAGGAGGGGAAGGAGAAAGGGGGAGAAGGAGAAGAGGGAGAGAGAGGAGAAGAAGGTGGTGGTGGAGGAGGAAGAGGAGAAGGTTGAGGAGTGGAAGAATAAGGACAAGAAGGAGGGGGAGGAGAAGGAGGAGGAGGGGAAGAAGAAGGAGGGGAGGAGAAGAAAAAGAAGAGAGAGACGAAGAAGTTGGAGATGGAAGAGAAGGAGGAGGAGAGGAAGGAGAAGGTGGAGGAGGGGAAGGAGAAAGGGGGAGAAGGAGAAGAGGGAGAGAGAGGAGAAGAAGGTGGTGGTGGAGGAGGAAGAGGAGAAGGTTGAGGAGTGGAAGAATAAGGACAAGAAGGAGGGGGAGGAGAAGGAGGAGGAGGGGGAAGAAGAAGGAGGAGGAGGAGAAGAAAAAGAAGAAGAGAGAGACGAAGAAGTTGGAGATGGAAGAGAAGGAGGAGGAGAGGAAGGAGAAGGTGGAGGAGGGGAAGGAGAAAGGGGGAGAAGGAGAAGAGGGAGAGAGAGGAGAAGAAGGTGGTGGTGGAGGAGGAAGAGGAGAAGGTTGAGGAGTGGAAGAATAAGGACAAGAAGGAGGGGGAGGAGAAGGAGGAGGAGGGGAAGAAGAAGGAGGGGAGGAGAAGAAAAAGAAGAAGAGAGAGACGAAGAAGTTGGAGATGGAAGAGAAGGAGGAGGAGAGGAAGGAGAAGGTGGAGGAGGGGAAGGAGAAAGGGGGAGAAGGAGAAGAGGGAGAGAGAGGAGAAGAAGGTGGTGGTGGAGGAGGAAGAGGAGAAGGTTGAGGAGTGGAAGAATAAGGACAAGAAGGAGGGGGAGGAGAAGGAGGAGGAGGGGAAGAAGAAGGAGGAGAAGAAAAGAAGAAGAGAGAGACGAAGAAGTTGGAGATGGAAGAGAAGGAGGAGGAGAGGAAGGAGAAGGTGGAGGAGGGGAAGAAGGAGAAAGAGGAGGAGGAGAAAAGGGAAAAGACGGTGAGGGAAAAGAAGAAAGAGGAGGAGGAGAGAGAAAGAGGGAGAAGGAGAAGAGGGAGAGAGAGGAGAAGAAGGTGGTGGTGGAGGAGGAAGAGGAGAAGGTTGAGGAGTGGAAGAATAAGGACAAGAAGGAGGGGGAGGAGAAGGAGGAGGAGGGGAAGAAGAAGGAGGGGAGGAGAAGAAAAAGAAGAAGAGAGAGACGAAGAAGTTGGAGATGGAAGAGAAGGAGGAGGAGAGGAAGGAGAAGGTGGAGGAGGGGAAGGAGAAAGAGGGAGAAGGAGAAGAGGGAGAGAGAGGAGAAGAAGGTGGTGGTGGAGGAGGAAGAGGAGAAGGTTGAGGAGTGGAAGAATAAGGACAAGAAGGAGGGGGAGGAGAAGGAGGAGGAGGGGAAGAAGAAGGAGGGGAGGAGAAGAAAAAGAAGAAGAGAGAGACGAAGAAGTTGGAGATGGAAGAGAAGGAGGAGGAGAGGAAGGAGAAGGTGGAGGAGGGGAAGGAGAAAGGGGGAGAAGGAGAAGAGGGAGAGAGAGGAGAAGAAGGTGGTGGTGGAGGAGGAAGAGGAGAAGGTTGAGGAGTGGAAGAATAAGGACAAGAAGGAGGGGGAGGAGAAGGAGGGGAGGAGAAGAAAAAGAAGAAGAGAGAGACGAAGAAGTTGGAGATGGAAGAGAAGGAGGAGGAGAGGAAGGAGAAGGTGGAGGAGGGGAAGGAGAAAGGGGGAGAAGGAGAAGAGGGAGAGAGAGGAGAAGAAGGTGGTGGTGGAGGAGGAAGAGGAGAAGGTTGAGGAGTGGAAGAATAAGGACAAGAAGGAGGGGGAGGAGAAGGAGGAGGAGGGGGAAGAAGAAGGAGGAGGAGGAGAAGAAGAAAAAGAAGAAGAGAGAGACGAAGAAGTTGGAGATGGAAGAGAAGGAGGAGGAGAGGAAGGAGAAGGTGGAGGAGGGGAAGGAGAAAGGGGGAGAAGGAGAAGAGGGAGAGAGAGGAGAAGAAGGTGGTGGTGGAGGAGGAAGAGGAGAAGGTTGAGGAGTGGAAGAATAAGGACAAGAAGGAGGGGGAGGAGAAGGAGGAGGAGGGGAAGAAGAAGGAGGGGAGGAGAAGAAAAAGAAGAGAGAGACGAAGAAGTTGGAGATGGAAGAGAAGGAGGAGGAGAGGAAGGAGAAGGTGGAGGAGGGGAAGGAGAAAGGGGGAGAAGGAGAAGAGGGAGAGAGAGGAGAAGAAGGTGGTGGTGGAGGAGGAAGAGGAGAAGGTTGAGGAGTGGAAGAATAAGGACAAGAAGGAGGGGGAGGAGAAGGAGGAGGAGGGGAAGAAGAAGGAGGGGAGGAGAAGAAAAAGAAGAGAGAGACGAAGAAGTTGGAGATGGAAGAGAAGGAGGAGGAGAGGAAGGAGAAGGTGGAGGAGGGGAAGAAGGAGAAAGAGGAGGAGGAGAAAAGGGAAAAGACGGTGAGGGAAAAGAAGAAAGAGGAGGAGGAGAGGGAGGAAGAAGGAGGAGAATAAAGGAAAAGAAGGAAGAGGGGGATGAGGAGGAAAGTGCTGATCCCATCCACCTTCCGAGCTGAAGACGGGGCGACGGGGCAAGAAGGAGGGAAAGGGTCAGCCCGCCGCCCCTCCTGGTCCCTTGCCCGCCTCCCTCTCCTCTCTTCTCCCTTCTTCTCTTCTTCTTCTTCTTACCTGGCGCCGAGGTGGTGGTGGTGCCGGGCGCCGAGCAGGAGGAGCAGGGGCGGCCAGAGCCAGGGGGGGAGCTCCATCTCGGGAGGGGAGCCCAGCCAGCCGGGATGCTCATCCGGAGCCCAAGTCCGAGGGAAGCCTCCAAAGTTGGGCTCAGAAAGGGGAGGAAGAAGAGGAGGAGGAGGAGGAGGAGGAGGAGACCGGGGGAAGAGGAGGAAGAGAGGAGGAGGAGGAGGAGGAGGAGGCTGCTTGGAATCAAGTAAGCAAGACAGACAGCCGCTCCGTACAAAGCTGGTGGCCGAAAATAAACCCACTCTGAAATTACAGATTTGGAGAGCAGCAGCTGGAGGAGGAGGAGGAAGAAGAGGAGGAGGAGGAGGAGGAGGAGGCGCCTCGACACGTGTTCATCGCCCTCTGGATTGCTCAGAGTGGATGGAGGGTTGGGAAGGGAGTCAAGAAGGCAACAGAATTGCCCTCCACCCCCAAGGAGCCAATCCAGCCCCTCAGCCAAACCCCAGTCATGGAAATGATGAAAAATAAGAATGAAACCAATGGAGAGCAGGTGCATTCGACATGATGTCATGGCACCCTGGACTGGCTTCAATTAGGTGCTTTGGCTTCAAGTTTCTCAGAGGAGACAACCATGCTAAATCAGTCTCCGTTTTTCCAGTCCCTCCCCTTTCTGCCCAGATGGAACACACCATTGAAACCCTCCCAACAGATGGCCATCCGAGCCCTTGCTTGAAAACCTCCCAGAAGGAGACTCCAACACACATTCCACTACTAAACAAGCTCTTCCCCTCTGGATGTTCTTCCCAACGTTAAAGCGGAGTCTCTTTTCCTGCAATTTGAATTATTATTGTTGTTGTTCAATGTATTGTCAGAGGCTTTCATGGCCAGAATCACTGGGTTGTTGTAGGTTTTTTCGGGCTGTATGGCCATGTTCTAGATGCCTCTAGAACAAATGCCACTAGAACATGGTCATATAGCCCAAAAAAAACCTACAACAACCCAATTATTATTGTTGTTGTTTATGTTTATTGTTGTTGTTTATTTGTTTAGTCGCTTCTGACTCTGTGACCTCATGAACCAGTCCACGCCAGAGCTCCCTGTCAGCTGTCACCACCCCCAGCTCCTTCAAGGTCAAGCCAGTCACTTCAAGGATGCCATCCATCCATCTTGCCCTTGGTCGGCCCCTCTTCCTTTTTCCTTCCATTTCCCCCATCATCATTATAGACCAGCCCAGGCCAGAGCTCCCTGTCAGCTGTCACCACCCCCAGCTCCTTCAGAGTCAAGCCAGTCACTTCAAGGATGTCATCCATCCATCTTGCCCTTGGTCGGCCCCTCTTCCTTTTTCCTTCCATTTCCCCCAGCATCATTGTCTTCTCTAGGAACCAGCCCACGCCAGAGCTCCCTGTCAGCTGTCACCACCCCCAGCTCCTTCAAGGTCAACCAGTCACTTCAAGGATGCCATCCATCCACCTTGCCCTTGGTCGGGCCCTCTTCCTTTTTCCTTCCATTTTCCCAAGCATCATTGTCTTCTCTAGGTGAACCAGTCCATGCCAGAGCTCCCTGTCGGCTGTCACCACCCCCAGCTCCTTCAAGGTCAAGCCAGTCACTTCAAGGATGCCATCCATCCACCTTGCCCTTGGTCGGGCCCTCTTCCTTTTTCCTTCCATTTTCCCAAGCATCATTGTCTTCTCTAGGTGAACCAGTCCATGCCAGAGCTCCCTGTCAGCTGTCACCACCCCCAGCTCCTTCAAGGTCAAGCCAGTCACTTCAAGGATGCCATCCATCCACCTTGCCCTTGGTCGGGCCCTCTTCCTTTTTCCTTCCATTTTCCCAAGCATCATTGTCTTCTCTAGGTGAACACCAGTCCATGCCAGAGCTCCCTGTCGGCCCTCACCACCCCCAGCTCCTTCAAGGTCAAACAAGTCACTTCAAGGATGCCATCTATCCATCTTGCCCTTGGTCGGCCCCTCTTCCTTTTTCCTTCCGTTTTCCCCAGCATCGTTGTCTTCTCTGTTTATTTACACCCCTCTTTTGCTCTCCACAAGGAGACTCAAAGCGGCTCTGAATTTGTGGGTTGCTGCGAGTTTTCCAGGCTGTATGGCCATGTTCCAGAAGCATTGTCTCCTGACGTTTCCTTTGAATCCAACACTCCACGTCCTAGTCTCCAACTCTCTTAAGTTTTGGACAGTAAACCTCTGGGTATGGGAGGATTCATAGTGGGAAGAGCCATGATGGTTATAATCATAAGTCTTTACTTCTCGTGTCAGAAGCGAATTGAGAATAGAGTTACGAGGGTTGAATGAAAAGTAATGCCTCCACCTTCGTTACTTGGGTTTGGAAGGGAATATTTTAATAAATCAAATGCAGAAACAGTCCTGAGAATGTGCTCCTTAACTACCACTATTCACTTTCCCACACAATCACCGGACAATTGGATACATTTCTGCCAACGATGAACAAGTTTTCTGAAGCCGTCACAGAAGAAATTGACACTCTCTTTCCGCAACAGTTCTCTCCATGTCTTCATCAGAAGCAGAATGATGTCCCTGCAGATCTTCTTTCATTATCGGGAACAGATGGAAGTCAGACAGTGCTAAATCTGGACTGTATGGAGGATGCCATATGGTGGTGAGATCCGGTCTCTGAAGTTTCAAGTCTGTGTGCTTTCATTTCAGGCGTCGGCATCCTGGGTACTCATTGTGCACAGATCTTCCGATAGCCAAGCAAAGCAATAATGTGACCCACATGTTCTTGTGAAATAATCCTTAGAATGTGCTCTTTAACTCCCACTATTCACTTTCCCACATAATCACCAGACAATTGGATTCATTTCTGCCAGTGATGAACAAGTTTTCTGAAGCCATCACGGAAGAAGTCGACACTCTGTTTCCGCAACCAGTGTTTCACAGTTCTCTCCTCCTGGGTACCCCTCGTGCACAGATCTTCCGATAGCCAAGCAAAGCAATAATGTGACCCACACATTCTTGTGAAATGCCGATTAAGCTTGAAATTTCTCTCTGAGTGATACGATGATCGTCCTGAAT
The DNA here is from genome assembly GCF_025583915.1 of Anolis sagrei ordinatus. Lineage (NCBI taxonomy): Eukaryota > Metazoa > Chordata > Lepidosauria > Squamata > Anolidae > Anolis > Anolis sagrei. The sequence goes on along the minus strand of NW_026844811.1, from coordinate 19,109,563 downwards.
CAATCTGTCAACCTTTTGTCAACCTTCGCAGTCACATATGACCTTCTTCTCATATAAGACAATATTGTCAGCAGTGGGGAATGTTGGGAGTTTTGCACCAAGGATATCTGAACAGTCAACAAATCTCCACCTCTCTGCCAGAGAGGGAATCCTATGGAGCTGTCCATGGTGCTGATAATAAGCATGATGCATTTAATATGTTCATTCGTTCAGTCATCTCCGACTCTTCGTGACCTCATGGACCAGCCCACGCCAGAGCTCCCTGTCAGCCGTCACCACTCCCAGCTCCTTCAAGGTCAGTCCAGTCACTTCAAGGATGCCATCCATCCATCTTGCCCTTGGTCGGCCCCTCTTCCTTTTGCCTTCCACTTTCCCCAGCATCATTGTCTTCTCTAGGCTTTGCTGTCTCCTCATGATGTGGCCAAAGGACTTCCACTTTGTCTCTAGTCTCCTTCCCTCCAGTGAGCAGCCGGGCTTTATTTCTGGAGGATGGACTGGTTGGATCTTCTCGCAGTCCAAGGCACTCTCAGCACTTTCCTCCAACACCACAGCTCAAAAGCATCGATCTTCCTTCGCTCAGCCTTCCCTAAGGTCCAGCTCTCACATCCGTAGGTGACTACAGGGAAGACCATGGCTTGGACTAGGCAATGGATCTTGGTTGCCAGTCTGATGTCTCTACTCTTCACTATTTTATCGAGATTGGACATTGCTCTCCTCCCAAGAAGGAAGCGTCTCCTGATTTCCTGGCCACAGTCTGCATCTGCACTCATCTTTGCGCCTAGAAATACAAACCCTGTCACGGCCTCCACGTTTTCTCCCTCTATTTCCCAGTTGTCAATCATTCTTGTTGCCATAATCTTGGTTTTTTGATGTTTAGCTGCAACCCGGCTTTTGCGCTTTCTTCTTTCACCTTGATTAGAAGGCTCCTCAGCTCCTCCTCGCTTTTGGCCATATACCCAACTGGAAATTGAACTGCCTGCCTTCCAGTCGGCAAGATTTTCTGCAGCCGGCGGTTTAACCTGCTGTGCTACCGCAACCCATAGATTAAAGCCTTCCTGAGAGATGGCCATCCAGCCTCTGAGTAAAAACCTCCAGAGAAGGAGACTCCGCCACACACGGAGTCAACATATCCCACTGCTGGAAAGCTCTTTCATAGAATCATAGAATCCTAGAGTTGGAAGAGACCTCATGGGCCATCCAGTCCAACCCCCATTCTGCCAAGAAGCAGGAAAATTGCATTCAAATCACCCCTGACAGATGGCCATCCAGCCTCTGCTTAAAAGCTTCCAAAGAAGGAGCCTCCACCACACTCCGGGGCAGAGAGTTCCACTGCTGAACGGCTCTCACAGTCAGGAAGTTCTTCCTCATGTTCAGGTGGAATCTCCTCTCTTGTAGTTTGAAGCCATTGTTCCATGCGTCCTAGTCTCCAGGAAGCAGAAAACAAGCTTGCTCCCTCCTCCCTGTGGCTTCCTCTCACATATTTATACATGGCTACCATATCTCCTCTCAGCCTTCTCTTCTTCAGGCTAAACATGCCCAGTTCCCTAAGCCACCCGTGAGTTCGTCTTAATGTTTAGGTGGACATGTTTATATGGAAGGTCCTGGGATTTCTGTCGGAAAGTCTCCCGATTGGCCCGGGTGGGTTAACATCTCGTTCCCTGGATTAAAGGAGAGATTTACATCGCTGAGAGAAGCATTTCCAGAGATTATCCAACTCAAGGCTTTGGCGGAGTTTGTCATCTTGCCCCCTTTTTTCTCTCCTTAGCGTTTATTTAAAATGTTAGTGCTTAAGAAGAAGAAGCTAAAAATAAGTACCAAGCGAAGGGCAGGCAGATAAAACACTTCTCTCTTCTGCGCCTTTCTCCTCGTCTCCCTATGTTCTGTTTACTGATCAGTGCCTTTACAGCTTAAGTGGCTGAGGGGGGAAAGGAAGGGGCCTGAGGCCGTTAGGAATTGTGGGAGTTGGAGTCCAAAACACCAGGAGGGTCAAAGTTTGCCCAGGCCTGATCTAGAAGGTTGCAGTTTGTTCTGTTTCATCAGAGATACACGGCTTGCGGATACGATGCCTGACGTTAAAATGTCCTTCCACTTTCTCCTTAACTTACAAGTGTGGTTGGGTTGCAGTCCCCATTACTTAGGCGATCCCTCATTGTCCGAGTAGGATAGTCTTCCAGGGTGGGTCCATAGGTGACTGTGGAGCCCAATTCTTGCTCTGCATCTTCTCCCACAGTGAGGGCATTGGTTTCCAGGTGGAAGGCGGTCCCGGTCAGGGTTGGCTTGACATGCCTTCCTCTTGGTACGTTTTTCTCTTTCGCCCTCCATTCGTGCCTCTTCAAATTCTACAGCACTGCTGGTCACAGCAGACCTCCAGCTGGAGCGCTGACGGGCCAGGGCTTCCCAATCTCTTTTCTTGCCCTCCAACATTCTGTTTTCCGTTCTTGAGTTCGGAGTAGAGCTACTGCTTTGGGAGATGGTGGCCAGGCATCTGGACAACGTAGCCAGTCCAGTGGAGTTGATGGAGGACCATCGCTTCAGTGCTGGTGGTCTTTGCTTCTTCCAGCATGCTTACATTTGTTCACTTGTCTTCCCAAGAGATTTGCAGGATTTTCCATAGGTAACGCTGATGGAATCATTCCAGGAGTTGCATGTGACGTCTGTAGACAGTCCATGTCTCGCAGGCGTATAGGAGGGTTGGGAGGACAATAGCTTTATAACCAAACACCTTGGTATCCCAACAGATGTCCCGGTCCTCAAACACTCTCTGCTTCATTCGGAAGAATGCTGCACTCACAAAGCTCAGGTGGCGTTGTGTTTCAGTGTCAATGTTGACTTTGGTGGAAAGGTGGCTGCCACAGCAGGTTTGGGAGGACAATGCGCAGATGGTTGGTCAATACGACTTAAGCAAGGTGCAGTCGTTGAATTCTTGAGAGCAGAAGGTGTCACCCCAAAGGAGGTTCGTCAGAGAATGCAAGCTGTTTATGGTGATTGTGTTGATGTGAGTACTGTGCATCGTTGGGCCAGTAAGTTTAAAGATGCTGAGGTGGGGACATCTGACTTGCGTGGCAAAGAAAGAGTTGGACGTCCTGTGATAGCAACCACTGAGTTTCACAAGCAAAAGTTTGACAGATTGATGCAGGACGATCGTTGTAGCACTCAGAGAGAAATTTCAAGCATAATCGGCATTTCATAAGAACGTGTGGGTCACATTATTGCTTTGCTTGGCTATCAGAAGATCTGTGCACGATGGGGACCCAGGATGAGTGACCTGTGAGACGCTGGTTGCAGAAACAGAGTGTCGACTTCTTCCGTGATGGCCTCAGAAAACTTGTTCATCATTGGCAGATATGTATCCAATTGTCTGGTGATTATGCGTGGGTCACATTATTGCATTGCTTGGCTATCGGAAGATCTGTGCACAATGGCTACCCAGGGTGCTGACGCCTGAAATGAAAGCGGAAACAGAAAACTTGTTCATCGTTGGCAGAAATGTATCCAATTGTCTGGTGGTTATGTGGAAAAGTGAATAGTGGTGGTTAATGAGCACATTCTGAGGATTATTTCTGCATTCGATTTATTAAAATATTCCCATCCAAATCCAAGTAACAAAGGTGGAGACATTACTTTTCATTCAATCCTCGTAACTGCGGAAATGGAGGCAGGGGGTTCCATCATTGTCTGCTGTACTGTATGCCCAATTTTGGTATTGCCACAAGATATCTGCAACTGCACATGCAAACATACTAAACAATCTGCCCCGTCTTGCTCACATATCCCACCCACTCCATTACACGGAGCTGACTGGGAGGCCGGGAGCATGGTCTCATGCTGCTCGAGAGCGACTCACTCCAATTTTATTTTTATTTTACATTACAGCATTGCATAGCTACATTTGCATGGCACATCTAACACTTCTATTATTGGGTGCGGACATATGCCGCTTTACGCTTCCAGTTTGGAGCGCCTGGCTCATCCTGCCCCATTGCCTGCTCCACGGACTCCCTCCGTTGCCTCTGAAGATAACTCATTGCGTGGGGCTGTGAAAGAGGAGGCGGAAATGGTCCACAAGCTTTGACAGTGCGACCCACAACACCCACTGATCTCGCTAACTGTCCACAGTGCAAGATGCTCTCCATGATATGTGTAGATAACTGAAACAACCACACACCTAGCTTTTATTTACTTACTTACTTAGGCAATAACTCGTTGTCCAAGTTGGATAATCCTCCAGGGTGGGTCCCAGGTGACTGTGGAGCCCTATTCTTGGTCTGCAGCTTCTCCCGCAGTGAGGGCATCAGTTTCCAGACGGAAGGTGGTCCTGGTCAGGGTTGGCTTGACACTCCTCTTGGCACATTTTCTCTTTCGCCCTCCATCAGTGCCTCTTCAAATTCTACAGCACTGCTGGTCACAGCTGACCTCCAGCTGGAGCGCTCAAGGGCCAGGGCTTCCCAGTTCTCAGTGTCTATGCCAGAGTTTTTAAGGTTGGCTTTGAGCCCATCTTTCAGTCTCTTTTCCTGCCCACCAACATCCCGTTTTCCATTCTTGAGTTTGGAGTAGAGCAACTGCTTTGGGAGACGGTCAGGCATCTGGACAACGTGGCCGGTCCGGCAGAGTTGATGACCCAGGACCATCGTTTCAATGCTGGTGGTCTTTGCTTCTTCTTCCAGCACGCTGACATTTGTCCGCTTGTCTTCCGAAGAGATTTGCAGGATTTTCCGGAGGCAGAGTTGATGGAATCATTCCAGTGTCAATGTTGATGTCTGTAGACAGCCCACATCTCGCAGGCGTATAGCAGGGTTGGGAGGACAATAGCTTTATAAACAAATACCTTGGTATCCCTATGGATGTCCCAGTCCTCAAACACTCTCTGCCACATTTTGAAAAATGTTGCTACTCGCAGAGCTCAGGGGGTGTGAATTTCAGTGTCAATGTTGATGTTTGTAGACAGTCCACGTTTCACAGGCGTATAGCAGATATGGGAGGACAATAGCTTTATAAACAAGCACCTCGGTATCCCTATGGATGTCCCGGTCCTCAAACACTCTCTGCTTCATTGGGGAAAATGCAGCACTCTCAGAGCTCAGGCATTGCTTATGTTTTAATTTTTGCTTTGTATTGTATTGTTATTGTTTGCTGTTGTTGTGTTGAGGCCTTGGCCTTTGTAAGCCGCATCAAGTCCTTCAGGAGATGCTAGCGGGGTACAAATAAAGTTTAATAATAATAATAATAATTAATAATAATAATTAATAATTGTTGAATTTCAGTGTCAATGTTGATGTCTGTAGACAGTCCACGTCTCACAGGCGTACAGCAGGGTTGAAAGGACAATAGCTTTATAAACAAGCCCCTTGGTCTCCCTACGGATGTCCCGGTCCTCAAACACTCTCTGCTTCATTGGGAAAAATGCTGCACTCGCAGAGCTCAGACATTGTTGAATTTCAGTGTCAATGTTGACGTCTGTAGACAGTCCACGTCTTGCAGGTATTGGGAGGACAATAGCTTTATAAACAAGCACCTTGGTCTCCCTACGGATGTCCCGGTCCTCAAACACTCTCTGCTTCATCCGGAAAAGTGCTGCACTCGCAGAGCTCAGACATTGTTGAATTTCAGTGTCAATGTTGACGTCTGTAGACAGTCCACGTCTCGCAGGTATTGGGAGGACAATGGCTTTATAAACAAGCACCTTGGTATCCCTACGGATGTCCCGGTCCTCAAACACTCTCTGCTTCATTGGGAAAAATGCTGCACTCGCAGAGCTCAGGCGGTGTTGAATTTCAGCCTCAATGTTGACTTTTGTGGAGAGGTGGCTGCCAAGGGAGCAGAAATGCTCAACTTTTTCTAATGCTACACCATTAGGCTGCCATTTAGAGACTCTATTAGACTCTCAGAACAGAGAGATGCTTTCGACTTTGGACTATTAAGAGCATAAGAAAAATGCACAGAGAAACCATTTCGAATCCTAACTGGATTTATAAGCAACGTACCTGTATGCTGAATACATGAAGTTTGTGAGTAAACCAACTATGTTATTTTAATTAAGACTACTTTATTTTTCGTCTCTTGAGAGCATGATTTAAACCAGTGGTTCTCAACCTGTGGGTCATTCAGATGTTATTGCCTTTGGCTCCCAGAAATCCCAATAGCTGGTAAACTGACTGGGATTTCTGGGAGTTATAGACCAAAACACCTGGGGATCCAGAGGTTGAGAACCACTGATTTAAGCCATGATGTTGTAAAGGAGAGTAGATTTTTTGCGGGGCAACTGTAATAACGTTGATGTTTTTTGTGCATTGGCATATCTTTGATCCTAACAGTTCAAAGAGATATATAGGTATATCAGTCTAACAACTGAGAAACCTAATTGCCATGCATGAATACTAGTAGATATTAACCACTAAAGAGAAGGTTGACTCAAGCAACTCTTCTCGGGAAGATCATATTTTCTGAAAGTTGATGTGAATGCTAATTAATCTCCAAAAGGATCGCGCTTGCGGAGATTCCCGGTTTCCCCCAAAGGTTGTAAATATAATTTTTTTTAAAGGATTTTTTAAAAACAAATCCATTAATGGAGTCTGTAATTGTATGTTTATAGGGTCATCCGTTCTTATTGTTGGATCTTACCAGAGAAACTGGTTCTTTTTGGGGGATTTTTCTGCTCGATCTAAACGCTTTCCATCTTCTTTAATGTGTTTCAGTGTCTCCCCGTTCGTGTTTTTTCAGAGAGATCACTTTCAAAGAATGACAGGTGACTTCATTGCCATCTGTCAGCAGAGCCCAACTAATTGTCTTGTGCAGTATCCAAGGGCAAAAAAATAAATATAAAATTAAAGCAACCTCCTTTTCCACCCACCCACATACAAATGCATTGCACCGCTAATCTGCTTCTTTATCTCCATGAACTCGGCTTGGATTGGAAAGATTGTTTTCTGCAGCGTCTCCCCATTAGTCTCAATGTAGAAAGGCACACGTTGTTCCTATTTTTACAAGCAGAGCTGGAGATATTCATGGCACTCACTCTGCAGGGATTTGAGGTTCTCCTGAGTTCTTGAGCTGCAGTGTCAAGAACTGCATCTACTGTACTTTCATTCTGTACTTTCATTCTATCACGCCTCGCGTGACTCCAAATGGCTCGCCAGAAGATAGCGATTTTATAATGTCAAAAATCATTTCCCCAAACTGGAACGTTTAAATATTGTGGGGTTTTCTAAAACAATTGAAAGGGGAAAATGCATTGACGAAGGCTTTCATGGCCGGAATCACTGGGTTGTTGGAGGTTTTTCCGAGCTATATGGCCATGTTCTAGAGGCATTCTCTCCTGACGTTTCGCCTGCATCTATGGCAAGCATCCTCAAAGGTAGTGAGGTCTGTTGGAACTAGGAAAATGGGTTTATATATCTGTGGAAAGACCAGGGTGGGACAAAGAACTCTTGCCTGCTGGAGCTAGGTGTGAATGTGTCGGGTTTTTTTGGGCTATATGGCCATGTTCTAGAGGCATTTTCTCCTGACGTTTCGCCTGCATCTATGGCAAGCATCCTCAGAGGTAGTGAGGTCTGTTGGAAATAGGACAATAGGTTTATATATCTGTGGACTGACCGGGGTGGGACAAAGGACTCTTGTCTGCTGGAGCTAGGTGGGAATGTTTCAGCTGGCCACCTTGATTAGCATTGGATGGCCTGATAGTGCCTGGAGCAATCTTTTGTTGAGAGGTGATTAGATGTCCTTGTTGTAGGTTTTTTCGGGCTGTATGGCCATGTTCTAGAGGCATTTTCTCCTGACATTTCGCCTGCATCTATGGCAAGCATCCTCAGAGGTAGTGAGGTCTGTTGGAACTAGGAAAATAGGGTTTATATATCTGTGGAATGATCAGGGTGGGACAAGGGACTATTGTCTGTTGGAGCTAGGTGTGAATGTTTCAACTGACCACCTTGATTAGCATTTGATTGCCTGACAGTGCCTGGAGCAATCTTTTGTTGAGAGGTGATATTGTTGTAGGTTTTTTCGGGCTGTATGGCCATGTTCTAGAGGCATTCTCTCCTGACGTTTCGCCTGCATCTATGGCAAGCATCCTCAGAGGTAGTGAGGTCTGTTGGAACTAGGAAAAAGGGTTTATATATCTGTGGAATGACCAGGGTGGGACAAAGGACTCTTGTCTGCTGGAGCTAGGTGGGAATGTTTCAGCTGACCACCTTGATTAGCATTGATGGCCTGGGGGGGGGGGGGGGGGGGGGGGGGGGGGGGGGGGGGGGTGGGGCATACTTATAATTACTGTTAACTCAGTTCTTGTGGGTTTTTTTGGGCTATATGGCCATGTTCTAGAGGCATTCTCCTGACGTTTCGCCTGCATCTATGGCAAGCATCCTCAGAGGTAGTGAGGTCTGTTGGAACTAGGAAAAAGGGTTTATATATCTGTGGAATGACCAGGGTGGGGCAAAGGACTCTTGTCTGCTGGAGCTAGGTGTGAATGTTTCAACTGACCACCTTGATTAGCATATAATGGCCTGACAGTGCCTAGAGCAAACTTTTGTTGAGAGGTGATTAGATGTCCTTGTTTGTTTCCTCTCTGTTGTTGTGCTGTTGTAATTTTAGAGTTTTTTAATACTGGTAGCCAGATTTTGTTCATTTTCATGGTTTCCTCCTTTCTGTTGACATTGTCCACATGCTTCTTGTAGATTTCAGTGGCTTCTCCGTGTAGACTGATATGGTGGTTGCGAGAATGGACCATCATTTTTGTGTTCTCCAATAATCTGCTGTGTCCAGGTTGGTTCCTCAGGTGCTCCGCTCTGGCTGACTTCTCTGGTTGAAGGAGTCTGCAGGGTCTTTCATGTTCCTTGATACGTGTCTGGGCAATGCTGCTGCATTTGGGGGTCCCCATCTATGTAGACTTGTCCACAACTGCATGGTACACGGTAGACTCCTGCAGAAGCGAGAGGATCCCTCTTGTCTTTGCTGAACGTAGCACTGGTTGGATTTTCTTGGTGGATCTGGAGATAGTTTGTATGTTGTGTTTCCTCATCAGCTTCCCTCTGCGGTCAGTGGTTCCCTTGATGTCTGGCAAGAACCCTTTCCCTCTGGGTGGGTCTTCGTCTTGACTCTCGTGGCTTCTTCTCAGTTGTCTTGCAGCTCTTCTGATGTCTGTGGTGGAGTCTCCCTTGGCCTGGAGAGCCCACTTGAGGTGGTTCAGTCCATCTTGGAGGAGGTGGGCTTCGCAGATTCTTTTTGCACGGTCTGCCAAGGCTTTAATGGGGCTTCTTTTTTGACTTGGGTGATGGTTGGAGTTTTAAAAGGGAAAACTTATTTGACAAAGCTTTGCCTTTCTCGAAGGCCAGCATATCATCATCATCATCATCATCTATATAAATAAAAATGTGATGTTCGTTTGTTGGATTAACATAACTCAAAAACCACTGCTCAAATTGACACCAAATTTGGACACTGAAAAACGCAGTAGAAGAGACTTAAAAAGCCAAAAAACAAAAAATACATTACAACACATGCGCAAAACAACATGTATAATATATGTAATAGGTAAAGGTAAAGGTAGTCCCCTGACATTAAGTCCAGTCATGTCTGACTCTGGGACTCTGGTGCTCATCTCCATTTCTAAGCCGAAGAGCCAGCGTTGTCCGTAGACACCTCCAAGGTCATGTGGCCGGCATGACTGCATGGAGCGCGTTACCTTCCCACCGGAGCGGTACCTATTGATCTACTCACATTTGCATGTTTTCGAACTGCTAGGTTGGCAGAAGCTAGGGCTGACAGCTGAAGCTCACGCCGCTCCCCTGGAATCGAACCTGCGACCTTTCGATCAACAAGCTCAGCAGCTCAGTGCTTTAACCCACTGCGCCACCGGGGGGGGGGGGCAGTATGTGTATATATATATATATATATATATATATATATATATATATATATATATGCAAACACACATATTTACACAAATATATATACACACACACATATATATACATATATACACACAAAACACATATTCACAGACTGGGCCACAGCAGCGCGTGGCAGGGGGTGGCTAGTAAATAAATAAATAAATAAATAAATAGAACGGTCTAGCAGGAAGTGCCCGGTTGTGGAAGAGGAGTGTGCAAATCACAGAGGGAAGAAGGGAGGACGCTTCTGCTTTTAGTCCTGCCTCTTTTCCCCCTTTCCTCCTCCTCCTCCTCCTCCTCCTCTTGCCTTTTACACTTATTGGGACCAAGGTGCTTATTTATAAAGCTATTCTCCTCCCAGTCCTGTTCTATGCCTGCGAAACGTAGACTGTCTACAGACGTCACATGCAACTCTTAGAATGATTCCATCAGCGCTGCCTCCGGAAAATCCTGCAAATCCCTTGGGAAGACAAGCAGACAAATGTCAGCGTACTGGAAGAAGCAAAGACCACCATCACTGAAGCGATGGTCCTCTGCCATTAACTCCGCTGGACCGGCCACATTGTCCGGATGCCCGACCACCGTCTCCCAAAGCAGTTGCTCTCCTCCGAACTCAAGAACGGAAAATGGAATGCTGTTGGGCAGGAAAAGAGATTGAAAGATGGGCTCAAAGCCAACCTTAAAAACTGTGGCATAGACACTGAGAACTGGGAAGCCCTGGCCTGTAGGCGCTCCAGCTGGAGGTCAGCTGTGACCAGCAGTGCTGTAGAATTTGAAGAGGCACGAATGGAGGGCGAAAGAGAGAAAGGTGCCAAGAGGGAGGCGCGTCAAGCCAACCCCGACCGAGACCGCCTCCCACCTGGAAACCAATGCCCTCACTGTGGGAGACGATGCAGAGCAAGAAGTAGACACCACAGCCACCTACAGACCCACCAGTACACTGATCTTGGAAGACTATCCTACTCAAACAACGAGGGATCACATAAGTAAGAAAGTAGGTAAGTAAGTAAGTATGTAATCCTGTGTATTGGGACTGGAGAAAGAGTTGGGGAGTACTCCTTTAATTGAAGGGGAAATGCTGGAGGAAAGGGGGAGGTGTTGGAAAATACTAGCGTTGGATAAGACAGAATGTCGGATAAGCGAAGGTCAGATAAGCGAGACTCTACTGCATAAGCAGTTTCAACTTAATTATTTGGGGGAGGAGGGGAGGAAAGGTGGAGCCTTGCCCTTCCTAGAAGCTTCAGACACAACTAGGCTGCCACAGCTTCTTCTAACTTGCGTCTTCTCCCTCATTAATACCTTCAACTGTCTTGATGACACTAGGTTGCTTGGCAACATGTGTCCCAATTTTAATCTGTGACATGCTGGATTCAATGCAGACAGCAAGGTTTTTAATCCCAAACTGTAGGGACTGGAGAGAGAGAGGCTGAGAGCATGCGTATTTGTCAAGGTCCCCCGTGACAAATCAGGGGGGCAGCTTTAAACTGGCTCCCCTCCTTTCTTCACAACCGTGGACAGCGAGTGGAGAGGGGAGGCCTGGTCTCCGAGAGGTCCCCTCTATCTTGGGGGTTCCTCAGGGGGCCATTCTCTCCCCTCTGTTGTTTAACATCTCTATGCGACCACTTGCTCAGCTGGTTTGAGGTTTTGGGCTGGAGTGTGACCAGTACACCGATGACACTCAGCTGGTGCTGAAGATGGAAGGCCGACCGGACTCTGGACCCGATTGTTTCCATCAGTGCCTCGAGGCCGTGACTGGATGGCTGCGTGCCAGCAGGTTGAGGGTGAATCCAGCAAAGACGGAGATCCTATGGCTGGGTGGACCGGGCAGTGGGGACATCCATCTGCCTACCCTGGATGGCGAGGCGTTACGCCCGTCATCATTGGTCAAGAGTCTGGGAGTCCTTTTGGACCCTCTGCTGAGGATGGAGGCCCAGGTCTCTCTCCGCCGTGAGCAGAACCGCCTTCTTTCTTCCACCTGCGGCAGGCTAGACGGCTGCCCCCTCCCTGTCCAGGGACGACCTAGCTACGGTGATCCAGGCCACGGTCATCTCAAGACTGGACTACTGTAACGCCCTCTACATTGGCCTCCCTCTGTCGGTGATTCGGAAGCTCAAGTTGGTACAAAACACAGCTGCTCGGCTTCTTGCGGGAATTCCGATGAGATGCCACATAACACCAATCTTACTACAGCTGCATTGGTTACCAATTGAGCACCGGATCACTTTCAAAGTGATGGTACTCACCTTTAAGGCCTTGCATGGTCTGGGGCCGATGTACCTGAGGGACCGCCTCACCCCCTACCAACCCCAGAGATCCCTCCGTTCTGAGGACCAAGATCTATTGGAAGTCCCCAGTGTCAAGACCTTGCGTCTAACAGCAACCAGACGCAGAGCCTTCACAGCAGTGGCGCCATCAGTCTGGAATGCTCTGCCACCTGAAGTTCGTGCCCTGCAGGACTTGACCAGCTGTCCGCAGGGCATGTCAGACATACCTGTTTCGACAGGCTTTTAATGTTTGATAGTGTTGTTTTTACATTGTTTTAAATTGCTCTTAAACTTTGTTAGATTTTAGCCGTTCTTGTAAGCCGCTCCGAGCCCCAGGGGAGGGAGTGGCCGCATAGAAGTTTAATTAATTAAATAAATAAATAGATAAATAAATAAATAAATAAGGTGTGCCTCTCCCCAAAAGTCCCTTAGAACAACCCAGTATGGTCTGCAACGTGTTGCGAAATGATGTTTGTCTCAAAAGGTGCGACACCAACATGAAATGTTTGGAAAGCTCTGGGCTAGATGATACAATGTTTAGATTAATTAACCATTGACAGTAAAAAAAAAAATGATGGAGGGGTGTTATTGGGCCAATAGATTATATGACAGTGGTTCCCAACCTGTGGGTTGCGACCCCTTTGAGGGTCGAACGAGCCTTTCAAAGGGGTCGCCTAACATATATTTCCAGTGGTTTTATGAACTGAGACGCTGCTTCTCTATCCGTCCCCAGGTTTAGATGGTGAATGGTTTTTTGTCTGACCCCCCCCCCCCCCCCCAATCCCACCAGTATTTGCATCAAGTTTGCAGATGACACCAGATTGTGTTTCAAATTCCAACAGCACATGTATTCAAAGTGTCTAGCACAGTGGTTCTCAACCTTCCTAATGCCGCGACCCCTTAGTACAGGTCCTCATGTTGTGGTGACCCCCAACTATAATGTTATTTTCGTTTCTACTTCACAACTGTAATTTTGCTTCTGTTATGAATCATAATCTAAATATCTGATATGCAGGATGTATTTTCAGTCACTGGACCAAATTTGGCACAAATACCCAATACGCCCAAATTTGAATACTGGTGAGGTTGGGGGTGATTGATTTTGTCATTTGGTAATGCTGGAGTTGCTGGGATTTATAGTTCACCTAAAATCAAAGAGCCTTCTGAACTCCACCAATGATGGAATTGAATCAAACTTGGCACACAGAATTCCCATGACCAAGAGAAAATACTGGGAAGGTCTGGTGGACATTGACCTTGAGGTTTTTGGAGTTGTAGTTCACCTACTTGCAGAGAACACTGTGGACTCAAGCAATGATGGATCTGGATCAAACTTGGCACAAATACTCAATATGCCCAAATGTGAACACTGGTAGAGTTTGGAGAAAATAGACCTTGCCATTTGGGAGTTGTAGTTGTTGGGATTTATAGTTCACCCACAATGAAATAGCATTCTGAACCCACCGATAGAATTGGACCAAACTTTCCACACAGAACCCCCATGACCAACAGAAAATACTGTTTTCTGATGGTGTTTGGTGACCCCTCTGACACCCCCTCGCGACCCCCATGGGGGTCCCGACCCCCAGGTTGAGAAACACTGCTCTACACATTGTAGGTGCTGCACCCCAAGAGACTTGCTAATTTGGGAAGGTTGTGTGGTTGTGTCAATGTGTCTTCCTCCACAACCGCCCTCCCCCCTTCATTCCTTGTCTCTTGGCCAGCTCCACCAGAGCAGCCCCCCAGGCTCAGAGCCACCAGTTCCGTACCCACAGACTCCTGGGCTCACATCATAATGGCAGTAAAAGTGACTCCTCACTCCTAATCACAATAATGTGAGTCGCGGACCCAAGAGGCCCCGAGTCACTGCTATATGGAGTGTATGCTTATAACAATCCTGAATTTTGACTATTGGAGTTCAGCCTGTGATTGTGTTTCAGGATCAAGGTGGTGTGGATGTGAGGAATGATGTAAATGATAGGGCTGGGCGGTTTCGTTTCGTTAATTCGTAATTCGTTAAAAAAATCGTTAATTTTTCAATTACAAAACGATAACGAACCAGTCTGGAGCAATTTTTTAAAAAAACGAATTTTTAAATCGTTTCGTAAATGTTTTGTATTTCGTTATTGTATTCGTTTCGTTATCGTTTTGAGGTCGCTTCGTTATTATTTCCGCATGTCTGGGGCAAGTTTTATAGTTGTTTTTGGTTTTCTAAGGGTTTTTATAGTTGTTTTTGGTTTAATCTTCAGAAGTTCCCCCTGTCCCATTTGGAGGTTTTTTAGCGTATTGCGTGGTCGCGTCCGCCA
>NW_026844811.1:19021969-19091830 GCF_025583915.1 Anolis sagrei ordinatus | reverse complement strand
CAGTTCAGCTGGGATCCCATCGTCTCCTGCTGCCTTGTTGTTAGCAATGCTTCTTAAGGCCCATTCAACCTCTAGGGATTTCTAGATGACATCAATTACCTGGACCAGTCACAATATGGCTTCAGGCCTGGCCATGGCACCGAGACGGCTTTGGTCGACTTGGTGGATGACCTCCACAGGGAACTGGACAGGGGGAGTGTGACTCTGTTGATTCTCTTGGACATCTCAGTGGCTTTCGATACCATCGATCATGGTATCCTTCTGGGACGACTCTCTGGGATGGGTCTCGGGGGCACGGTTCTGTTGTGGCTCCGGTCCTTCCTGGAGGGTCGATCCCAGATGGTGAAGCTGGGAGATGCCTGCTCGGACCCCTGGCTTTTGACCTGTGAGGTCCCGCAAGGTTCTATTCTGTCTCCCATTCTTTTTAACATCTACATGAAACCACTGGGAGAGGTCATCTCTATGCAGATGACACACACCTCTACTACTCCTTTCCACCTTCCAAGGAAGCCCCTCAGGTGCTGGATGAGTGCCTGGCCGCTGTGGCTGTCTGGATGAGGATGAACAAGCTGAAAATTAATCCCGACAAGACAGAGGTCCTTCTGGTCGATTGTAAACCGGATCGGGGTATAGGGTGGCAACCTGTGCTGGACGGGGTTACACTCCCCCTGAAGTCACAGGTCTGCAGTTTGGGTGTCCTCCTGGACTCATCACTTACGCTTGAAGCTCAGCCGTCGGTGGTGGCCAGGAGGGCTTTTGTACAACTGAGACTCGTGCGTCAACTGCGACCTACCTCGTGAAGGCTGATCTGGCCAGGGTGGTCCATGCCTTGGTCACCTCCAGATTGGACTACTGTAATGCGCTCTATGTGGGACTGCCCTTGAAAATGGCCCGGAAATTCCAACTGGTCCAATGGGCGGCGACCAGGTTGTTAACTGGTGCTCCTTACAGAGAAAGGTCAACCTGACCTCGAGCGCAGCGGGGAGCCCCGCTTTCACATTGGTGTGAGCTGCAGCGGAGAGTTCCGCAGTTCCTGGACCGAGCTTTTGGGACCAACAGATGAAATGTGCCCCAGCAGCTAGCTCAAAACCAGGAATGCTTGCAGTTTCACCTTGCTTTCCCCTTCCCTTTACTTTGTATCCTTCCCTAATAAAACTACTTGAAACTTGCAACTTTTTATCTTTCCGCATGCTACTTTTGTATCCTTTTCTTGACTCAAACCAAATAACATTGCAATAGACCCTCTTTGGGCTCCGGAGAGCCGTGAGCCCGCGGGAGGCGCCTCCAGGCGCCCCCCGGACCCCGAATCTGCGTTCGCCTAGACCGCGGATAAGGAAACCGCCATTTCAGACCCCCTTATCCACGAAAATACTTAAGATGGCGGATCGCCGCCGTTCCAATTTTATATCTTTCTACAACTAATCCTAAGTCTAACTGCCATCTCCCTTTTCTCGTTTTGGGCTCCTTCACCCGGGAAAAAATTAGTTTCGTTTTAGGTATTTTATCTTGCAGGGAAACAGCTGATTGTCAATCTGGCTGGGGTTTCCGCTCCTCCGCGGCAGCGCTCACTCCCCATTGAATCCAGCAGCCTGAGACCCATGGCGGTCGCCCGTAGGAGCCCCGGAGAGGGGGCCAGACATGGGTCGCGGGCCCCGACCGGGGAGATGCAACTTTTCAAAGAACATTGCCCCACCATCCACAGTTGGGAACTCCTCTTCGGACTCTTTTTGCCCTCACTTATTGACTTTCCGCCCTATTGACTTGGACTGTTTCCCTGCCATACCTTTGGACACAAACCTCAGACCGGGCTTGCCTGGAGGGACAAGCAGCCTCAACCTACGTGCGCCTTCACCAAAGAAGACTATGATTCCTACAAAAATGAAATACATTTATTATTTTTCAATAAACCTTGCTGGGTGGGGATGGGGATTCATTTATGAGATGTATGAAATGTATATGAAATATACCCTGATTCCCCTTTCCCGCCTTTCCCCCTGAACTTCGCCCCAAAAAGGAATGTGACCCAAGATTACTGCAAAGAGGAAATCCTTTGTCCTCTCAAAAACTGATCATATCTACATCTGCATGGAACGCCTGATTGACCCTTCCTCAAACTGGCTTTCAGAGCAGACAGCCTAGGGCGAGAAGGGTCAACAAAACCTTAGGAAAAAAGATTGATTAACTCAATTTTTGGTATTTGTTGATCCCCCTTGTTTACAAGGCCCGAGGTCCAAACACCATCAATAGCCCCTTTTCCACCTTTCTTCATACTTCCTCCCAAATCCCATCATGACCGGGAAACTCATTGTTCCCCTTGTCTGCCACCCCGCCGATGAGAACAAAGGCTCAGTAACAGCTGGCGGATGCCCCCTGGGCACTCCATTTCCCCACTGAGCTGTCAAACTTCGTCCCGCCCCCTCGCTCCTGATTGGCCAGGACCTAGGAAGCGAGCGGAGGGCGCCCATTGGCCCTCCCGAGGCGAGAAAACGCTCCCATTGGCTCCTGACGGGGGGAGGGCGGGATTACCTCCTCCCAGCTGTTCCAGCCTCAGCCAATGAAGCCGGCTGTCAGGGGGGCGGGCGGGATTTTCAAACTGTTCTCTTTGTTTCACTCTGTATAAAAATGCCTGGAAATTCTTGTGCTGTATGCTTGCAGTGGAATGATTCCTGCAAGGCATCTGATCTCAGCTGAATCACAAAATAAACGCCTCGGTCACTGAACCTCTTCAGCCTCCGGTGGGATTAATTCTTAATATTTTTCGTTCTTTGGATTGGCTTTCGCTGGCTGCTCACCAAGGTCAACGGACCCCTTTAGCGGTCTTCAGGGACCTCTCCCACTGGGAGAGATCCTCCAAAAGAGCTCGATATCATAGATGTGCCAAGGATCCCTTCTGGGTGAAGGAGAAGCCTCCACCTCCAGATCTCAAGGCATTGGGCTCCCCTCTCCAGTCCTGAAGGCAAGGGAGAGAAATATCCGGGTGAGGATACTGCCTTTGAAAGGTCGTATCCTCCAACTGTCCCAGTTTGGCAGGGATGGTACCAATTAATCCTTTAAAATTCAGATTAAAAAAGGGCAGGGGTGCCTCCAGGCTGGCAACGGATACTAATTCCATCAGTTATATTTAATATCACTTTGGGCTGCGGCTTGACATTCCTGCATCCACGCGCTCTCTTTTTAAAAAAATGAAATACACCCATTATTTGTTCTTATTAATTATTGTGCTGAATGAGATCTCTCATGTACACACTCCAGGGGCCTTCAATTGAACAGGGCGTCCTGACAATCTCTTTCCCGCACCCCCTTTTTCTCTTTCCATTCGCTTTCTACTCCTCCTCCTCCTTCCACACATGAAGCAGTTTTGCAAATCTGTGGGAGGCATTGGGGTGGGTCTCGTCTTCCATCCTCCTTCTTCTACGCTCACACACACGAAGCAGATCCAACTTATAACGTGCAGGAGAGTTATAAAAGAGAAGGCTGGCAAATGCAGGTTTGGAAAAACACTCTTTGGGTAGGAACAAAAAGAGTTGGCAAAAGGAGAGGGGGATGCCTGGAAAGTCCTGAAATCATCAGAAGATGGTTTTGAAAGGCAGCAGATCACAGGAGCTGTCTTCATAGACCTGTCAGCAGCCTATGATACTGTGAACCACCACTGCCTCCTCCTGAGAAAAATGTATAATATCACAAAGGACGACCACCTCACCCGCCTCATAGGAAACCTGCTACAAAACAGGAGCTTCTTTGTTGAGTTCCAGGGCCAGAGAAGCAGAGGGCGGAAACAGAAGAACGGCCTGCTTCAGGGGAGCGTGCTCGCTCCATCCATGTTCAACATCTACACAAATGACCAGCCACTGGCAGAAGGGACAGAGAGTTTCATCTATGCTGATGATCGTGCCATTACCACCCAAGCAGGGAGCTTTGAGATGGTAGAACAAAAGCTCCCTGAAGCTCTAGGTGCTCTTACTGCCTCTTACAGGGGAAACCAACTGATCCCTAATCCATCTAAAACAAAGACATGTGCTTTTCATCTCAAGAACAGAGAAGCATCCCGAGCGCTGAAGATCATCTGGGAAGGAATCCCACGGGAGCATTGCAGCGCACCCAAATCCCTGGGAGTCACTCTGGACCGTGCTCTGACCTACAAGAAGCACTGCCTGAACATCAAGCAAAAAGTGGGCGCTAGACACAATATCATACAAAAGCTGACTGGCACAACCTGGGGATCACAACCAGACACAGTGAAGACATCTGCCCTTGCGCTATGCTACTCTGTTGCTGAGTACATGCCCAGCGTGGAACACATCTCACCACGCTAAAACAGTGGGTGTGGCTCTGAATGAGACATGCCGCATTATCACGGGGTGTCTGCACCCTACACCACTGGTGAAATTACACTGCTTAGCCGGTATTGCACCACCTGACATCCGCCGGGAAGTAGCAGCCAATAGTGAAAAGACCAAGGCAGAGACATCTCCAGCTCATCCCTTGTTTGGGTATCAGCCAGCACGTCAACGACTTAAATCTAGAAATAGTTTTCTAAGATCTACAGAGATACTCGCTGGAACACCTCAGCAAGCGAGAGTCCAAAAGTGGCAGGCTCAAACCCAGCACCTCAACCAATGGCTGATACCAAATGAGAGACTCCCCCCTGGGCACACAGAGGACTGGGCGACCTGGAAGGCGCTCAACAGACTGCGCTCTGGCACCAAAAGATGCAGAGCCAACCTTCAGAAATGGGGCCACAAAGTGGAATCCACGACATGCGAGTGTGGAGAGGAGCAAACCACCGACCACCTGCTGCAATGTACCCTGAGCCCTGCCACATGATGCACAATGGAGGACCTCCTTGCGGCAACACCAGAGGCACTCCAAGGGGACAGAGACTGGTCAAAGGACATTTAACCAACTACCAAACTCACAAATTTTGTATTTTGTCTGTTTGTTTGCTTTGTTCTGTTAGAAATGTAATATAATTGCCTGGTTGCCCTGACACAACAAATAAATATCAGAACATCATCTGGATCTTGGAAACAAAAGCAGCAATCCCAGGACTAAAAACTACGATATCTGTGTGGATGGGCACCAATACATTCATGGAAGCTGGACGCAGCCTATGCTCAGTCTTTAAAACAAAGGTAGAAAACTCTGCACCACAAATCAGGGTTACAAAACTATAAGAAGCCACTAAAGGAAAAGGGATTGCATTACAATACACGGCCTACCAAATCTGAGTAATACACCGAGAAAATCTCATTAAAACAATATTTTGCCTTTTTTGTTTGTTTGCTTTAGCAGTTTTCTTTCTTTACTATGGCAATATGGTATTTTGGTATTTTTCCTCTGTTTATGCTGCACTTATATTTTGCTAAATTTTAAAAACTAGCAGTTGTCACAAGTCTCCAGATCTCTTTACACAACCGACCAACCCAAAAATCTGGGATGTGTTCCTGGCTTGGAAGAAACGAATCCTAGAGTTGGAAGAGACCTCATGGCATCTGAAGCATTGTTTCAGGATCCTGCTAAGTTCTTGCTCTTGTCTTGTGGAAGCTGTCGCTCCTCAGGATAGATTCAAAGCAAGCTCCCAAGGAGCCAAAAGCATTGCCCCAAAGCCCAGGCAATTCCCAAGAAGTTATCAGGGTATTGTCGAAGGCTTTCATGGCTGGAATCACTAGGTTCTTGTGGGTTTTTTCGGGCTATAGAGCCATGTTCTAGAGGCATTTCTCCTGACGTTTCGCCTGCATCTATTTATTTATTATTATTTATTTACTCCATTTGTATACCGCATTTATCAGCCTGAAGCGGCGACTCAATGCGGTTTACAGTAAAAATAAACAACACTGACAATATATAAGACACACGTACACAAACGACACACATATAGTCATCAACGCCTCAATTAGAGTCAGATCCCGTTCTCACAGTCCTTTTTCGTTCCTTGTTCAAATGCCGTCTTACTGAGTTACCGTATATTCCGGCATATAAGACGACTGGGCGTATAAGACGACCCCCAACTTTTCCAGTTAAAATATAGAGTTAAGACGACTCCCATGCATAAAACTACACCCACGTATAAGACGACCCCTGACTTTTGAGAAGATTTTCTTGGGTTAAAAAGTAGTCTTATATGCTAGAATATACTGTTAGTTGTTATTGCATAGTTATCCGAATGCCTGCTCATAGAGCCACGTCTTAACCCTCCTCCGAAACACCAGCAACGAAGGGGCCTGCCTGATGTCCACTGGTAGGGCATTCCATAGCCGAGGGGCCACCACCGAGAAGGCCCTGTCTCTCGTCCCCGCCAACCGCGCTTGTGACGCTGGCGGGACCGAGAGCAGGGCCTCCCCGGACGATCTTAACGTCCTTGCCGGTTCATAGGTGGAGATGCGTTCGGAGAGGTAAGTGGGGCCGGAACCGTGTAGGGCTTTATAGGCTAAAGCCAGCACCTTGAATTGTGCCCGGTAGCAATCTATGGCAAGCATCCTGACCTCACAACCTCTGAGGATGCTTGCCATAGATGCAGGCGAAACGTCAGGAGAAATGCCTCTAGAACATGGCTCTATAGCCCGAAAAAACCCACAAGAACCTAGTTATCAGGGTGTTCGCTGAAGTTGCACTGACAAAAGCTTGCCTTCAATCAGCTCACTAAATATACTTTCCCAGCATGAAAGCATTCCTTTGACTTCTAACCTCTCTCTTGTTTGCAAGCCTTGTACGACGACGAACCCTGAATTGCAAGCAATCCTCCCTATCTAAATCTGCAGATCCTTCCAGGTCGAATAACTCACTATCCTGGAGCTGGGAATCGGCAGCCTGAGAATCGGCAGGCAGAGAGCTCCCAGGCTGGCTCGCCTCCTCCACCTGCACCTGGGAAGTTTCACTAAGATCAGAAACATCTTCTAAGACAACATCCCTTCCCATGGGAAACTGGAACTCCTCGTCTTCGGCATCGACATCGTCTGTATCAACAATAGGAACTTGTTCAGGAATCTGAAACCCATCATCCTCTTCCTGCTCTTCCTCAGGCTCCAGCTGAGCCACAACAGAAGCCTTGCTTGGAAGATTCATGTTTAAGGATTGCATGTTTATGGTTTGACTCTTTGTCTCTTGTGATGATATACTCATGCTTCGGATCAATGTTTTCCTGGTTCTTTGGATTTTATTGGAGAAGTCTGAACTTTGTCTTTGAACTTTGCTGAACCCTACCATGGAATACATTGTTCCTGCTTATCTTCCTACCTAATTGGATTTACCTATTCTCTTAAAGTGTTTTTTTACCTTGTTGCTTTTACTTATCCTCAATAAAAAAAGGATTGTTTTCCTACTCAACGAAGTCAGAGGGCTATTCCTGTTCAGGTGCGCTCCTACCTGAAGCTGAGTGCCTCTCCTCTAAGGTAGAAACACTAGCGGCTTAAAAGCCGTAAATGACAGGAAGGGGAGCCTGGAAAGCGCACACACACACACACACACACACACACACACACACACAAATGGGCCAATAGAAAATGGATCTTTCGGCACCCCTTAGCGAAAACAGATATCTGCCCGTGATTGTGTTTGAAAGATCAAGGTGCTTTAGATGTGGGGAATGATGTCAATGAAGTTCAAGATGGCAATGGTCTGGTCAATGATATTAATGCAGAGAATGACATAGAGACACCGGTCCAAAGTGTAGTTTCCCATGAGAATGTTCCTACAGGGTATAGGGATGATAGTTTACTCCCTTGATTGCTCCCAGAGAGTTCCCAGGATTTGGGGCTTGAAAACAACTTGGCACCTGGAGGAACTAATGAGCATATAGACAGACGGGTGGAAATTAGCCAAAACAGACAGCTCGGCCAAGGCCTTCGGCGTTCTGCCAGGCTTCAAGAGATAAGGGTGAGAAGCATTCAGGGAAAACGAAACCAGGAGGCTCCCAAAAAATGGATTGGGACCCCCACCAAAAGCCAGGACACAAAACAGGTCTAGTTTTACCCAGTTTCCACAATCCTAATAGATAGTAGCATTCCCTATTAGAAAGTGAACATTGGCCAGCTTGACAGGGTTGTAGTGAAAATGCTAAATGATTTCAAGTCGAGTTTTTTAGAAAGTGCTCTAAGATACAATGACAACAACTATACAAATAGTGGATGGGGCTCTGAGAGTGCAATATACATAGTTCTGCTGTTTAAAACATAAATTCCCCTTTCCTTTCCATGTTTCCTAGGTGACAACTAAGATGAGCTAAAAATTCCCATCCATGGTAGAAACAAGAAGAAGTGTTATTTAAAAAAACCCACAGTTATGACATATTTTTTCGCCCCTGGGGTGGTTGATATGGGTTGAGCATTCCTTCTCCAAAATCCAAAATACTCCAAAAATCAAAACTGTCCATATGTGTGGCTGGGAGAGTAACACCTTGGCTTTCTGCTGATTCCATGCCCAAACTTTATTTCATGCACACAATTATTTAAAACCTTGTGCCTAAAATTATCTTTAGGCTATGTGTATAAATCAGGAATAAGAAAAGAAGATATATAAACAAAAAAGGTTTAGCAGCAGGTGATAACCAGATAATAATCCAAAGTTCCAGAGTGACAAAGTCCAGGAATAGCCAGAAATCACAGACTGAGCATAAGTCCACAATCCAGAAGGTATAGGGACATGGAATACTTTCCGGATATATTAAATCCAAAATCAAAGCTTGACTTGAACCAGGAACAAGAGTACACAGGCTTAGCTACTCTAACGCAGCGTTGCCTGAACTGACCTTAAGGTAAACAACTTGTTGTTTAATAGATAGCCATGAAATCATTCCGTTTCCCATGAATTGTTGTGACTCAGCTGGAACCACAGAGTGTCTCTGATGAGGATGATGGGACTCAGGTTCATGTTGTTGTTCATTCGTTCAGTCGTCTCCGACTCTTCGTGACCTCATGGACCAGCCTACGCCAGAGCTCCCTGTCGGCCGTTACCACCCCCAGCTCCCTCAAGGTCAGTCCAGTCACTTCAAGGATGCCATCCATCCATCTTGCCCTTGGTCGGCCCCTCTTCCTTTTGCCTTCCACTTTCCCCAGCATAATTGTCTTCTCTAGGCTTTCCTGTCTCCTCATGATGTGGCCAAAGGACTTCCACTTTGTCTCTAGTATCTTTCCCTCCAGTGAGCAGTCGGGCTTTATTTCCTGGAGGATGGACTGGTTGGATCTTCTCGCAGTCCAAGGCACTCTCAGCACTTTCCTCCAACACCACAGCTCAAAAGCGCCTCTCTTCCTTCGCTCAGCCTTTCCTAAGGTCCATCTCTCACATCCGTAGGTGACTACAGGGAAGACCATGGCTTTGACAAGGCGGATCTTTGTTGCCAGTCTGATGTCTCTACTCTTCACTATTTTATCAAGAGTGGACATTGCTCTCCTCCCAAGAAGTAAGCGTCTTCTGATTTCCTGGCTACAGTCTGCATCTGCAGTAATCTTTGCACCTAGAAATACAAAGTCTGTCACGGCCTCCACGGTTTCCTCAGGTTCATCGTTTGGTTCAAAATTGTCAAGCTTAGGTGCAACTTGACA
The DNA here is from genome assembly GCF_025583915.1 of Anolis sagrei ordinatus. Taxonomy (NCBI): domain Eukaryota; kingdom Metazoa; phylum Chordata; class Lepidosauria; order Squamata; family Anolidae; genus Anolis; species Anolis sagrei. The sequence goes on along the minus strand of NW_026844811.1, from coordinate 19,082,294 downwards.
GAAGCAATGCTAGATCCACCAGACACAGCTCTGTAAATCAAGGACTCTGGAGACTTTGGTTACAAAAGAAAACTCAGTTTACTAAGCACAGAAAAACACGTCCATCTACAGCGAGCGACACGCAGGAAGAGACAGGAAAACCGAAAGTCAAAACAGAACTTTGCAGCTGTTAATCTTTCTTGCTCCAAGCGGCAACTCCCTGGAAGTTCTCAGCAGAAGAGAGCTTCTCTTAAGGTCACTTAATCACAGCCTCAACATAAACATTTCAGCACAGCATTTCCATTCTCAGTGGCATCCATATTTGCTACACAAGAATTATATTTAAAACTCATACACATAATATATATAATACCTCAACAAATCCTGACAAAAATGTTCCTGTTATAGACATCCCTGTTATAGACAGTGAAGAAGTGCAGTTTCCCACAGCAAGGAATGAGAGTGTTGATACTGAGAATAGCCAGGTGCAGGTGCAGATTGACTCCGAGAAGGAGGACAGTTCTCAGCCTGATAATGAGCAAGCAGGGAAACAGGCTGACACTAACGAACAGACTGACCTTGACGAAATGGGAACCTTCGATCGGGCTGATCGTTTGGAATTCTGAGTTCGAAGGAGTGTGAGAATAGCTAACAAGAGGGAGGCCAGAGGCCAAAGAAACACCTTCATGTTTTGCAAAGGGTATTAAGCCGTGTGTTTGAGACTAATCCTTTGTCAAAGCAACTTTGCATTCAACTAAGAAGCTTGCCCTTCCTTGTCTGGATTATCTTGCAGTTCTTGTGTTCATGGTTTCAGAGCTTTGTCATGTTCTCTTGGGTTTTTGCTTTGCTGGTGCCTTTTTGGATTAAGCTTCCAGTGCTATATGATATCGATCTGTTGGAACATTAATCTTTGTCTTCAAGAACTTTAACCTTTTAATTTTAATAAACTATAAGGACTTCTGTCTGTGTGCAGTTTGGTGTCTTCAGCAAGGTGAGTCTACTCTGAGGTGCAACATGAATTTCCTTCACAACTTTCCCACATAATCTCTCTGAACAACGCAATCTATTTTTGGCTCTGATTTGTAAACAGAACTTGTGTTGCTCTCCGTAGCTACAGGTGGATTCTCATGGGAACCTTCCTTATCACTCAGCTCTTCACTCGATTCCTTATCTACTGTTGCTACTTCTGACTCCCCTGAATGCCCTCGAAGTCCTGCACTTTCCGAGCCAGTTCTCTCACAGAGAGAACCATCATTGAATTTCACAGACTTGAGAGCCCATCACTTTGTGCCACAGGAAAGTTCACAATGATCCTCTCTAAATCATCAGTTAAAGCAGGGGTAGGGAACCTTTGGCCCTCCAGCTGTGGTGGACTTCAACTCCCACAATTCCTTGAGGCTCAGCATTGGGCCAAGGTAAGCCTTTGGGGCGAATGCCGAGCCTCAAGGAATTGTGGGAGTTGAAGTCCACCACAGCTGGAGGGCCAAAGGTTCCCTACCCCTGAGTTAAAGCATCAGCTTCTGGTTGATCTACAACAGTGGTTCTCAACCTTGCTAACGCAGTTCCATATGTTGTGGTGACCCCCAACCATAATATTGTTTTCGTTGCTACTTGATACCTGTCATTTTAGCACTGTTATAAATCGTAATGTAAATATCTGATATGCAGGATATATTTTCATTCACTGGACTAAATTGAGCACAAATACACAATATGCCCAAATGTGAATGCTAGTGGGGTTGGGGGAAGGGGGAGAGGATTGATTTTGTAATTTGGGAGTTGTAGTTGCTGGGATTTATAGTTCACCTATAATCAAAAAGCATTCTGAACTCCACCAGCTATGGATTTAAACCGAACTTGGCACAAAAAACTCCCATGACCAACAGAAAACACTGGAAGGGTGTTATGGGCATTGACCTTGAGTTTGGGAGTTGTAGTTCACTTATATCCAGAGGAGTGCTGTGGATTCATGCAATGATAGATCTGGACCAAACTTGGCACGAATATTCATTATTCCCAAATGTGAACACTGGTGGAGCTTGGGGAAAACAGACCTTGACATTTGGGAGTTGTAGTTGCTGGGATTTATAGTTCATCTACAATCTAAGAGCATTCTGAACTCCACCTATGATGGAATTAAACCAAACATGGCATACAGGACTTCCATGACCAACAGAACACACTGGAAGAGTTTGGTGGGCATTGACCTTGAGTTTGGGAGTTGTAGTTCACCTATATCCAGAGGAGTGCTGTGGATTCATGCAATGATAGATCTGGACCAAACTTGGCACGAATATTCATTATTCCCAAATGTGAACACTGGTGGAGCTTGGGGAAAACAGACCTTGACATTTGGGAGTTGTAGTTGCTGGGATTTATAGTTCACCTACAATCTAAGAGCATTCTGAACTCCACCTATGATGGAATTAAACCAAGCATGGCATACAGAACTTCCATGACGAACAGAACACACTGGAAGAGTTCGGTGGGCATTGACCTTGAGTTTGGGAGTTGTAGTTCACCTATATCCAGAGGAGCACTGTGGATTTATGCAATGATGGATCTGGACCAAACTTGGCACGAATACTCAGTATGCCCAAATGTGAACACTGGTAGAGTCTGGGGAAAACAGACCTTGATATTTGGGAGTTGTAGCTGCTGGGATTTATAGTTCACCTACAATCAAAGAGCATTCTGAACTCGACCAACAATAGAATTGGGTCGAACTTCCCACACAGAATCCCAATGACCACCAGAAAATACTGTGCTTTTTGATGGTCTTTGGCGACCCTTTGACACCCCCTCATGACCCCCTCGGGGGTCCCAACCCTCAGGTTGAGAAATGCTGATCTACAAGAAACAGATTCCATTTCTTGATTTCAATTGGTGGAAAATCCAAGAAGGCCTTTGAAAAGCTTGATTATATGCATGTCTATGCATGCATGCATATGTGTGTGTGTACCCACACACACACACACACATATATATTTGGAACCACTTATATTTGTACCTTACAGAAGATTAATGATTTCCATAGCTTGTGCTTCCAGGAGATAAAACACAGCTGCCTACTGAATTGTAAATGGTGAAGAAAAGCATGATTTGGAGATTATGCACACTTACATCAATGCTTCCCTCACCCCTCCCAATGCATTATCTAGATAGAGAATTGCGTATAAAAGTCAGTAATTGTAGAATTTACACTCTGGAACAGAGCCAAAGAACTGCAGGCACGCATAAAATAGCTGCCAGCACTGCTCTACAAATCGGGTGCAAGAGAATAGGCAGCAAGAGCAATTATAGTTAACATTTGTAAACGTTATGAGTGTTCAGAGCATTGCAGACGAATGATCAAGCTATTCGGACTACAATTGAACGGGAAATTTCTAGATTAGGCACACTTCACACCAATCTTTGTCTCTCCTTCGACAAGGTCCCCCATGACCTTCTGGCAAGGAAACTAGTCCAATGTGGGCTAGGCAAAACTACGGTGAGGTGGATCTGTAATTGGTTAAATGGACGAACCCAGAGGGTGCTCACCAATGCTTCCTCTTCATCCTGGAAAGAAGTGACGAGCGGAGTGCCACAGGGTTCCATCCTGGGCCCGGTCCTGTTCAACATCTTTATTAATGACTTAGATGAAGGGCTAGAAGGCATGATCATCAAGTTTGCAGATGACACCAAATTGGGAGGGATAGCCAATAGTCCAGAGGACAGGAGCAGAATTCAAAACGATCTTGACAGATTAGAGAGATGGGCCAAAACTAACAAAATGAAGTTCAACAGTGACAAATGCAAGATACTCCACTTAGGCAGAAAAAACATGCAAAGATACAGAATGGGGGACGATGCCTGGCTCGAGAGCAGTACGTGTGAAAAAGATCTTGGAGTCCTCGTGGACAACAAGTTAAACATGAGCCAACAATGTGATGTGGCGGCAAAAAAAGCCAATGGGATTTTGGCCTGCATCAATAGGAGCATAGTGCCTAGATCTAAGGAAGTAATGCTACCCCTCTATTCTGCTTTGGTTAGACCACATCTGGAATATTGTGTCCAATTCTGGGCACCACAATTCAAGAGAGATATTGCCAAGCTGGAATGTGTCCAGAGGAGGGCGACTAAAATGATCAAGGGTCTGGAGAACAAGCCCTATGAGGAGCGGCTTAAGGAGCTGGGCATGTTTAGCCTGAAGAAGAGAAGGCTGAGAGGAGATATGATAGCCATGTATAAATATGTGAGAGGAAGCCACAGGGAAGAGGAGGAGGGAGCAAGCTTGTTTTCTGCTTCCTTGGAGACTAGGACGCAAGGGAACAATGGCTTCAAACTACAAGAGAGGAGATTCCATCTGAACATGAGGAAGAACTTCCTGACTGTGAGAGCCGTTCAGCAGTGGAACTCTCTGCCCCGGAGTGTGGTGGAGGCTCCTTCTTTGGAAGCTTTTAAGCAGAGGCTGGATGGCCATCTGTCAGGGTTGATTTGAATGCAATATTCCTGCTTCTTGGCAGAATGGGGTTGGACTGGATGGCCCATGAGGTCTCTTCCAACTCTTTGATTCTATGATTCTATGATTCTATCAACACATGCTTTTTACTACCCAATTAGTACTACAATCCCCAGCGTTACAGAGTCTGTGGGTCATGCTGAAGAATGCCTCGTATCGGATTTGGTGGCTGTTCTCATGCATCCATGTTACAGGAAAGTCAAAATGTCAGAGCTATCTAATCTCAATACTAACCACAGCCCGAACAGCAAAGAGATGCAAGTAACATAATTGTCTGTAATTCGTTACAGTATTTTCCAGAGGTTTAATGGTGGTGTAAGATTGCCAACAAATACTAAATGTATTGTCGAAGGCTTTCATGGCTGGAATCACTAGGTTCTTGTGGGTTTTTTCGGGCAATATGGAGAAAGCTACCCAATTGCAAAATGCATGGCCCAAATAGATTCATGCAAACTAACAGTGCAAGAAAAAGAATCAAATCTCCTGGCACAGCCGTGCCAGCCTCAGAAATATAGGCTGCAGCATTTAGCATTTACTAGGTTCTTGTGGGTTTTTTCGGGCTATCTAAGGCAAGCATCCTCAGAGGTGTGAGGTCTGTTGGAAGTAGGAAAAAATGGGTTTATATATCTGTGGAATGGCTGGGGTGGGGCAAGGAGCTCTTCCCTGCTGCAGTTAGGTGTGAATGTTTAGCTGATCACCTTCATTAGCATTTGAAGGCCTGCCTGAGCCTGGGAAAATATGTTGCTGGGAGGTGTTAATCTGTGCCTGGTTTTTTCCTCTCTGTTGTTTAGCTGTTATAATTTTAGAGTTTTTTAATACTGGTAGCCAGATTTTGTTCATTTTCATGGTCTCTTCCTTTCTGTTGAAATTGTCCACATGCTTGTGGATTTCACTGGCTTCTCTGTGTAGTCTGACATGGTGTGGACAAGTCTACATAGGGACAACCAAACGCAGCGCCCAGACACGCATCAAGGAACATGAAAGGCACTGCAGACTACTTCAACCACAGAAGTCACCCATAGCAGAGCACCTGATGAACCAGCCTGGACACAGCATATTATTTGAGAACACAGAAATGCTGGACCACACCAACCACCACCATGTCAGACTACACAGAGAAGCCATTGAAATCCACAAATAATAATAATAATAATAATAATAATAATCTGAAATTGAAAATGAACAAAATCTGGCTACCAGTATTAAAAAACTCTAAAATTATAAGAGCTAAACAACAGAGAGGAAAAAACCAGGCACAGATTAACACCTCCCAGCAAGAGATTTTCCCAGGCTCAGGCAGGCCTTCAAATGCTAATGAAGGTGATCAGCTAAACATTCACACCTAACTGCAGCAGAGAAGAGCTCCTTGCCCCACCCCAGCCATTCCACAGATATATAAACCCATTTTTCCTATTCCAACAGACCTCACACCTCTGAGGATGCTTGCCATAGATGCAGGCGAAACGTCAGGAGAAATGCCTCTAGAACATGGCTCTATAGCCCGAAAAAACCCACAAGAACCTAGTAAATACTAAATGCTGCAGCCTATATTTCTGAGGCAGGCACGGCTGTGCCAGGAGATTTGATTCTTTTTCTTGCACTGTTAGTTTGCATGAATCTATTTGGGCCATGCATTTTGCAATTGGGTAGCTTTCTCCTGGTTGCAGGGCCAACAACCTATCAATCATCATTAGAGCCTTTAGATCTGCCCCTTTCCCCATTACTATTCATAACAGTAGCAAAATTACAGTTATGAAGTAGCAACGAAAATAATTTTATGGGTTGGGGTCACCACGACATGAGGAACTATATTAAGGGTCCGCAGCATTAGGAAGGTTGAGGAACACTGGGTTGAATACTAGTGCTGGCAGGACTGCTGACCAAAAGGTCACTGGTTTGAATCCGGTGAGAACAGGTTGAGCTCCCTCTGTCAGCTCCAGCTCCCCATGCTGGGACACAAGAGAAGCCTCCCGCACAACCCACCCACAACCCCCCCCCCCCCTGGCAGACTGCTGACCAAAAGGTCACTGGTTTGAATCCGGGGAGAACAGGTTGAGCTCCCTCTGTCAGCTCCAGCTCCCATGCAGGGACATGAGAGAAGCCTCCCAAGGATGGTAAAACATCAAAACATCCGGGCAATGTCCCCTGGGCAACGTCCTTGCAGATGGCCAATTCTCTCACACCAGAAGCGACTTGCAGTTTCTCAAGTCGCTCCTGACACGACAAAAAAAAAACAAAACAAAAAACTGACCACCTTGATTAGCTATTTATTTATTTACGGCATTTCTATGCCGCCCTTCTCACCCTGAAGGGGACTCAGAGCGGCTTACAATATATATATATATTCATACAATATATTATATTATCAGCATAGTACGATATCAGTATTATATATTACTATATTGCACTACACCACTATATTGTAATATTATTAGTAATATTACATGTAATGTAAATACGGTATATAATTACAATATTGTATTATTAGTAGTAGATTTATATTGTATTACATTACAATATTATAAATATTATATGTATATACAAAATACTATATTATATTATTAGTAGAGTAGTCTTTTGGAACGGATACAGAATGGGGGACGATGAGGCCTGGCTTGAGAGCAGTACGTGTGGAAAAGATCTTGGCGTCCTCGTGGACAACAAGTTAAACATGAGCCAGGAATGTGATGTGGCGGCAAAAAAAGCCAATGGGATTTTGGCCTGCATCAAAAGGAGCACAGTGTCTAGATCTAGGGAAGTCATGCTCCCATGCTCTATTCTGCTTTGGTTAGACCACACCTGGAATATTGTGTCCAATTCTGGGCACCACAATTCAAGAGAGATATTGACTCTAAGCTGGAATGTGTCCAGAGGAGGGCGACTCAAATGATCACGGGTCTGGAGAACAAGCCCTATGAGGAGCGGCTTAAGGAGCTGGGCATGTTTAGCCTGAAGAAGAGAAGGCTGAGAGGAGATATGATAGCCATGTATAAATATGTGAGAGGAAGCCACAGGGAGGAGGGAGCAAGCTTGTTTACTGCTTCCATGGAGATTAGGACAAGGAACAATGGCTTCAAACTACAAGAAAGGAGATTCCATCTGAACATGAGGAAGAACTTCCTGACTGTGAGAGCTGTTCAGCAGTGGAACTCTCTGCCCCGGAGTGTGGTGGAGGCTCCTTCTTTGGAGGCTTTTGAACAGAGGCTGGATGGCCATCTGTCAGGGGTGATTTGAATGCAATATTCCTGCTTCTTGGCAGAGAGTTGGACTATGTGTGTGCTTGTGTATATGCATATATGTGTGTATATATATTTGTGTATTTGTGTTTATATGTGTATATGTATATTGTGTATATGTGTGTGCTTGTGTATATGCATATATGTGTGTATATATATTTGTGTATTTGTGTTTATATGTGTATATGAATATTGTTTATATGTGTGTGCTTGTGTATATGCATATATGTGTGTATATATGTGTATTTGTGTTTATATGTGTATATGTATATTGTGTATATGTGTGTGCTTGTGTATATGCATATATGTGTGTATATATGTGTATTTATGTTTATATGTGTATATGTATATTGTGTATATGTGTGTGCTTGTGTATATGCATATATGTGTGTATATATATTTGTGTATTTGTGTTTATATGTGTATGCATATTGTGTATATGTGTGTGTGTGTATATCATTTGTGTGTATATATTTGTGTATTTTTGTTTATATGTGTATATGTGTATTGTGTATATGTGTGTGCTTGTGTATATGCATATATGTGTGTATATATATTTGTGTATTTGTGTTTATATGTGTATATGAATATTGTTTATATGTGTGTGCTTGTGTATATGCATATATGTGTGTATATATATTTGTGTATTTGTGTTTATATGTGTATATGAATATTGTTTATATGTGTGTGCTTGTGTATATGCATATATGTGTGTATATATATTTGTGTATTTGTGTTTATATGTGTATATGAATATTGTTTATATGTGTGTGCTTGTGTATATGCATATATGTGTGTATATATGTGTATTTGTGTTTATATGTGTATATGAATATTGTTTATATGTGTGTGCTTGTGTATATGCATATATGTGTGTATATATATTTGTGTATTTGTGTTTATATGTGTATATGAATATTGTGTATATGTGTGTGCTTGTGTATATGCATATATGTGTGTGTATATATTTGTGTATTTGTGTTTATATGTGTATATGAATATTGTGTATATGTGTGTACTTGTGTATATGCATATATGTGTGTATATATATTTGTGTATTTGTGTTTATATGTGTATATGTATATTGTGTATATGTGTGTGCTTGTGTATATGCATGTGTGTATATGTGTGTGCATGCTTATATGTATATATGTATGTGTGCATGTGTATATGTATGTATATATATTGTGTATTTGTGTGTTTATATGTGTATATGCATATTGTGTATATGTGTGTGCTTGTGTATATGCATATATGTGTGTATATATATTTGTGTATTTGTGTTTATATGTGTATATGAATATTGTGTATATGTGTGTGCTTGTGTATATGCATATATGTGTGTATATATGTGTATTTGTGTTTATATGTGTATATGAATATTGTTTATATGTGTGTGCTTATGTATATATATGTGTGTATTTCTGTGTTTATATGCGTATATGTATATTGTGTATATGTGTGTGCTTGGGTATATGAATATGTGTGTATATATATTTGTGTATTTGTGTTTATATGTGTATATGAATATTGTGTATATGTGTGTGCTTGTGTATATGCATATATGTGTGTATATATGTGTATTTGTGTTTATATGTGTATATGAATATTGTTTATATGTGTGTGCTTGTGTATATGCATATATGTGTGTATATATATTTGTGTATTTGTGTTTATATGTGTATATGAATATTGTGTATATGTGTGTGCTTGTGTATATGCATATATGTGTGTATATATATTTGTGTATTTGTGTTTATATGTGTATATGAATATTGTGTATATGTGTGTGCTTGTGTATATGCATATATGTGTGTATATATGTGTATTTGTGTTTATATGTGTATATGAATATTGTTTATATGTGTGTGCTTGTGTATATGCATATATGTGTGTATATATATTTGTGTATTTGTGTTTATATGTGTATATGAATATTGTTTATATGTGTGTGCTTGTGTATATGCATATATGTGTGTATATATGTGTCTTTGTGTTTATATGTGTATATGTATATTGTTATATGTGTGTGCTTGTGTATATGCATATATGTGTGTATATATATTTGTGTATTTGTGTTTATTATGTGTATATGTATATTGTGTATATGTGTGTGTTTGTGTATATGCATATATGTGTGTATATGTTATGTGTCTTTGTGTTTATATGTGTATATGTATATTGTTTATATGTGTGTGCTTGTGTATATGCATATATGTGTGTATATATATTTGTGTATTTGTGTTTATATGTGTATATGAATATTGTTTATATGTGTGTGCTTGTGTATATGCATATATGTGTGTATATATGTGTATTTGTGTTTATATGTGTATATGTATATTGTGTATATGTGTGTGCTTGTGTATATGCATATATGTGTGTATATATATTTGTGTATTTGTGTTTATATGTGTATATGAATATTGTTTATATGTGTGTGCTTGTGTATATGCATATATGTGTGTATATATGTGTCTTTGTGTTTATATGTGTATATGTATATTGTTTATATGTGTGTGCTTGTGTATATGCATATATGTGTGTATATATATTTGTGTATTTGTGTTTATATGTGTATATGAATATTGTTTATATGTGTGTGCTTGTGTATATGCATATATGTGTGTATATATGTGTATTTGTGTTTATATGTGTATATGTATATTGTGTATATGTGTGTGCTTGTGTATATGCATATATGTGTGTATATATGTGTATTTATGTTTATATGTGTATATGTATATTGTGTATATGTGTGTGCTTGTGTATATGCATATATGTGTGTATATATGTGTATTTGTGTTTATATGTGTATATGTATATTGTGTATATGTGTGTGCTTGTGTATATGCATATATGTGTGTATATATTTGTGTATTTGTGTTTTTATTTGTATATGTATATTGTGTATATGTGTGTGCTTGTGTATATGCATATATGTGTGTATATATTCGTGTATTTATGTTTATATGTGTATATGTATATTGTGTATCCATCTGTACATGAGGAAGAACTTCCTGACTGTGAGAGCCGTTCAGAAGTGGAACTCTCTGCCCCGGAGGGAGTGTGGTGGAGGCTCCTTCTTTGGAGGCTTTTCAACAGAGGCTGGATGGCCATCTGTCAGGGGTGATTTGAATGCAATTCTCCTGCTTCTTGGCAGAATGGGGTTGGACGGGATGATGGCCCAGGAGGTCTCTTCCAACTCTAGGATTCTAGGATTTGATTCTATGAACTAAAATGGATGAATGTTTCAATAAATATGTTTAGGAATGGATTCTTAAGCTTTACCAAAAATGGTTGTTTACAGAGAAGCTTTCAAAGATAAGGGCCACCTTCCCTGCTTATCTCCATCTCTGTTTTTTTAATTGGTAATGCATGACACACGGTGTCCTTTAAATCTTGAATATAGCGAAGAGTGGGTGTCGCGCTGTGTGAGCTGCTCTGTCCTTCCTACACTGAAATCCAAAATAACACCTTGTCTGCTATCTTATCTTTACACCAGCTGAACAGAGCTGGATCCGCAAGATGGACTCGAGATGGTGATTAAACACCATATGCAAACTACACTAAAATGTTGAAACAAACAGAAAACATTGGTGAATTTAATTCTATTTACAGCTTCTGTTGGATGTATAGTTACCTTTTATAAGCTACTAGCCGCCCCCTGCCACACGTTCCTGTGGCCCACTTTGATGGTCATGGTGATCAATGATCCACCATTGTTTGTGTGGCAGGTTTGGCCCAATTCTCTCGTTCGTGGGGTTCAGAATGCTCTGTGATTGTAGGTGAACTATAAATCCCAGCAACTACAACTCCCAAATGTCAAGATTCTATTTTCCCCAAATTCCACCAATGTGCACATTTGGGCATATTGAGTATTTGTGTAGAGTTTGGTCCAGATCCATCATTGTGTCCAGTGTTCTCTGGATGTAGGTGAACTGCAACTCCCAAACCCAACATCAATGCCCACCAAACCCTTCTAGTGTTTTCTGTTGGTCATGGGAGTCCTGTGCGCCAAGTTTGATTCAATCCCATCATTGGTTGAGTTCAGAATGCTCTTTGATTGAAGGTGAACTATAAATCCCAGCAACTACAACTCCCAAATGTCAAGGTCCATTTTCCCCAAACTCCACCAATGTTCACATTTGGGCATATTGGGTATTCGTGTAGAGTTTGGTCCAGATCCATCATTGTTTGTATCCACAGTGTTCTCTGGATGTAGGTGAACTACAACTCCCAAACTCAACATCAATGCCCACCAAACCCTTCTAGTGTTTTCTGTTGGTCATGGGAGTCCTGTGCGCCAAGTTTGATTCAATCCCATCATTGGTTGAGTTCAGAATGCTCTTTGATTGAAGGTGAACTATAAATCCCAGCAACTACAACTCCCAAATGTCAAGGTCCATTTTCCCCAAACTCCACCAATGTTCACATTTGGGCATATTGGGTATTTGTGTAGAGTTTGGTCCAGATCCATCATTGTTTGTGTCCACAGTGTTCTCTGGATGTAGGTGAACTGCAACTCCCAAACCCAACATCAATGCCCACCAAACCCTTCTAGTGTTTTCTGTTGGTCATGGGAGTCCTGTGTGCCAAGTTTGATTCAATCCCATCATTGGTTGAGTTCAGAATGCTCTTTGATTGAAGGTGAACTATAAATCCCAGCAACTACAACTCCCAAATGACAAAATCAATGTTTTTTTGAGTGAAGGACATAGATTGGGTTGTTAGGTGTCTTGTGTCCAAATTTGGTGTCAATTCGTCCAGTGGTTTTTGAGTTCTGTTAATCCCACAAACAAACATTACATTTTTATTTATAGATAGATAGATTCTGAATTCCAATATTCAGTGTGGGCAATATGCCAGCTGCAACCGTACCTCGCAAAGGCTGATCTGGCCGGGATGATCCATGCCTTGGTCATCTCTAGACTGGATTACTGTAATGCGCTATACATGGGGCTGCCCTTGAAAACGGCTCAGAAATTCCAACTGGTCCTACGGGCGGCGGCCAGAATGTTAACTGGCGCTCCTTAGAGAGAGAGGTCAACCCTTCTGTTTAAGGAGCTCCATTGGCTGCCGTTCACCTACTGAACCCAATTCAAGGTGCAGGTTCTTACCTACAAAGCCCTAAACCAGTGGTTCTCAACCTGGGGGTCGGGACCCCTAGAGGGGTCGGGAGGAGGTGTCAGAGGGGTCGCCAAAGACCATCACAGACAGTATTTTCTGTTGGTCATGGGAGTTCTATGTGGGAAGTTTGGCCTAATTCTATCGTTGGTAGGTTTCAGAATGCTCTTTGGTTGTAGGTGAACTATAAATCCCAGTAACTGCAACTTCCAATTGTCAAGGCCTATTTCCTCCAAACTCCCATCTGTGTTCATATTTGGGCATATGGGGTATTTGTGCCAAGTTTGGTTCAGATCCATCATTGTTTGAGTCCACAGTGCTCTCTGGATGTAGGTGAACTACAACTCCAAAACTCAAGGTCAATGCCCACCAAACCCTTCCAGTATTTCCTGTTTGTCATGGGTGATCTGTGTGCCAAGTTTGGTCCAATTCCATTGTTGGTAGAGTTCAGAATGCTCTTTGAATGTAGACGAACTATAAATCTCAGCAACTACAACTCCCAAATGTCAAGGTTTATTTTCCCAGTGTTTACATTTCACCAGTGTTTACATTTGAGCATACTGAATATTCCTGCCAAGTTTGATCCAGATCGATCATTGTTTGAGTCCACAGTGCTCTCTGGATGTAGGTGAACTATAACTCCAAAACTCAAGGTCAATGTCCACCAAAACCTTCCAGCATGTTCTGTTGGCCATGGGAGTTCTGTGTGCCAAGTTTGGTTCAATTCCATCGTGGATGAAGTTCAGAATGCTGTTTTATTGTAGGTGAACTATAAATCCCTGCAACTACAACTCCCAAATGACAAAACCAATCCTCCCATCCCAATCCCACCAGTATTCAAATTTGGGCATATTGGGTATTTGTGCCAAATTTGGTCCAGTGAATGAGAATACATCCTACATATCAGATATTTACATAACGATTCATACCAGTAGCAAAATTACAATTATGAAGTAGCAATGAAAATAATTTAATGGCTGGGGGTCACCACAACATGAGGAACTGTATTAAGGGGTCGCGGCATTAGGAACGTTGAGAACCACTGCCCTAAACGGTTTGGGACCTGCCTGCCCGCTTGACCGCATCTCCGTCTATGGACCCACGCACTCCCTTCGTCCATCCTGCTCGCGATCCCGCCGGCGTTGCAAGCGTGGTTGGTGGGGACAAGGGATGGGGCCTTTTCTGTGGTTGCCCCCCGAGTTTGGAACACCCTCCCCAAAGACATCAGATTAGCACCCGCGTTGGCAGGCTTTAGGAAGAGCTTGAAGACCTGGCTGTTCCGATGTGCCCTCCCGGAATAGGAAACTTCAGCACTATGTCCCAGAAGCACTTTAGTAGAGTTTTAAGATCCTCTGCACACTGCACATGCCCCAAAATCCAATATGCCGCCTATCACACCCAGCACTTTTTAATCTGTACCCACTACTTGGCCCGGCCTTGGTTTTACTGTGTTTATGATGTAATGTTTTGTTGATATTGCGTTATGTTTTTGACTTGCTTTGAGTTGTATTGTTTTTGTGTTGTTATGTTGAGGCCTCGGCCTGTGTAAGCCGCATCGAGTCCATCGGGAGATGCTATCGGGGTACAAATAAAGTTTAATAATAATATTTATTTATTTATCGTGTCATCTGCAACCAGAACATTGTATTCCATTTCTAACAGAACAAAACAAACAAACAGATAAAAACCAAAAAAAAAAAAAACCCACAAATTTTGCAAACTTGGTAGCTGATTAAATGTCCTTTGGCCAGTCTCTGTCCCCTTGGAGTGCCTCTGGTGTTGCCGCAAGAAGGTCCTCCATTGTGCATGTGGCAGGGCTCAGGTTGCATTGCAGCAGGTGGTCAGTGGTTTGCTCTTCTCCACACTCGCATGTCGTGGATTCCACTTTGTGGCCCCATTTCTGAAGGTTGGCTCTGCATCTCGAGGTGCCAGAGCGCAGTCTGTTCAGCGCCTTCCAAGTTGCCCAGTCCTCTGTGTGCCCAGGGGGGAGTCTCTCATTTGGTATCACCCATGGATTGAGGTGCTGGGTTTGAGCCTGCCACTTTTGGACTCTCGCTTGCTGAGGCGTCCCAGCGAGTGTCTCTGTAGATCTTAGAAAACTATGTCTTGATTTAAGTCGTTGACATGCTGGCTGATACCCAAACAGGGATGAGCTGGAGATGTCTCTGCCTTGGTCCTTTCACTATTGGCTGCTACTTCCCGGCGGATGTCAGGTGGTGCAATACCGGCTAAGCAGTGTAATTTCTCCAGTGGTGTAGGGCGCAGGCACCCCGTGATCATGCGGCATGTCTCATTAAGAGCCACATCTACTGTTTTAGCGTGGTGAGATGTGTTCCACACTGGGCATGCGTACTCAGCAGCAGAGTAGCATAGCGCAAGGGCAGATGTCTTCACTGTATCTGGTTGTGATCCCCAGGTTGTGCCAGTCAGCTTTCGTATGATATTGTTTCTAGCACCCACTTTTTGTTTGATGTTCAGGCAGTGCTTCTTGTAGGTAAGAGCACGGTCCAGAGTGACTCCCAGGTATTTGGGTGCGCTGCAATGCTCCAGTGGGATTCCTTCCCAGGTAATAATCCTCAGAGCTCGGGATGCTTGTCTGTTCTTAAGGTGAAAGGCACATGTCTGTGTTTTAGATGGATTAGGGATCAGCTGGTTTTCCCTGTAATAGGCAGTAAGAGCACCTAGAGCTTTGGAGAGCTTCTGTTCAACCATCTCAAAGCTCCCTGCTTGAGCGGTAATGGCACGATCATCAGCATAGATGAAACTCTCTGTCCCATAATAATAATAATAATAATAATAATAATAATAATAATAATAATAATAATAATACCAATAATAATGGCCTGACAGTGTCTGGAGCAAACTTTTGTTGAGAGGTGATTAGATGTCCTTGTTTGTTTCCTCTCTGTTGTTTTGCTGTTGTAATTTGGAGCCATGGAGAAGAAGAACTAAACAGGTTCCTGGACCATCTTAGAATCATAGAATCATAGAATCAAAGAGTTGGAAGAGATCTCATGGGCCATCCAGTCCAACCCCCTGCCAAGAAGCAGGAATATTGCATTCAAATCACCCCTGACAGATGGCCATCCAGCCTCTGTTAAAAGCTTCCAAAGAAGGAGCCTCCACCACACTCCAGGGCAGAGAGTTCCACTGCTGAACGGCTCTCACAGTAAGGAAGTTCTTCCTCATGTTCAGATGGAATCTCCTCTCTTGTAGTTTGAAGCCATTGTTCCGCGTCCTAGTCTCCAAGGAAGCAGAAAACAAGCTTGCTCCCTCCTCCCTGTGGCTTCCTCTCATCTTAACAGCATCCACCCAAACATGCCTCTTCTAGACCATGGCCATACAGCCCGAAAAAGCCTACAACAGCCCAGTGATTCTGGCCATGAAAGCCTTCGACAATGCACTATCCTGACTAATTCTCAAAACCAAAAATGGATATTACCATCTCCTTCGTGTTTCCTCTGCCCTCTTTGGTGTGGCTCCCAGTGCTGAAGTGGCCATCCATTCTCCCTTTGCAGAGAAGGGTCGCTTGGAACTGTCTTCCTGACGGTGTACCTGGGTGCCAGGAAGAGACATGAAAGGTAGCCAGTTTTTACCCTCTTTCAGGAAGCAGACAGAAATAGTCAGATCTAGTTTGGAATTATCTACGTCCGTAGCAGCTCTCCAGGGCTTCAAGCTGATTTCCACATACACGCCCCTCCAGTCCTACATGAAGATGTTCTACTTTGAAAAGCTGGGACCTTTTGCCGGCAAAGAGACGCGCTACTGCCCCGCTCTCTTCCTTTCCCAAGATAGGCCCTCATGGACTCACAACCCACATCCCAGCAGGCAGAACACAATCTGTATAAAGGCGTTTCAGCTGGTTTAATTATTCCCCTCCCCTGCCTCCCAGCAATCTTCTAAATAGCCATTTCTCTTTCTCAAAAGCTCCTGGGAAATCTACTATACTTAAACCCCAGCAATAGATTTAAAGGCTCTTCAGATTTTCCCCATCTTTGTATAAAGCTCTGTGTTGTTGTTGTTCATTCGTTCAGTCGTCTCCGACTCTTCGTGACCTCATGGACCAGCCCAGGCCAGAGCTCCCTGTCGGCCGTTACCACCCCCAGCTCCCTCAAGGTCAGTCCAGTCACTTCAAGGATGCCGCCCATCCATCTTTTTTTTTTTTTTTTTTACAAGTTTATTCATATTACATTTTTATTATTATTATTATTTTCTTCTTTCTTTCTTTTTTCTCCCCCCCCCTCCCACCCCCCTTTCCTACCCCTCCCGCCACATTTCTCTCTATATCTTTATTTTTAACCACGCACACAACTTTTGCAATCTTTGTACAATTTCTATGCTGGCTTCACCTTCTTCTACCCATTTCATATATGTTGCCCATTTCTCTTTAATTTCTTCTGTTTTATCCTCCTGTGAGTCTTCTTGGGTTATACATTCAATAATATCTGATTGAACTTGTTCAAATAAATAATTATTCCAATTTTCCAAATTCCATTTTTTTTCATCTCTCCACCCCCAGGCTATTACTGCCTTACCTGCTAGAATCATTGCTTTAAATAAGTTTTGGTTCTTCGCATCAATATTTTTATTCCCTGTAATTGCCATTAACATAAATTCCATATTGGCTTGTATTGTTATTTTGAAAAGTTTCCCAATTTTTCTAGTTATCTTATTCCAAAACGTTTTTGCATTTAAACAGTCCCACCACATATGTGCATACCAGCCTTTCTCTGCTTTACAGTGCCAACACATTGGACTTAATCCTGTTCCCTTGGTCGGCCCCTCTTCCTTTTGCCTTCCACTTTCCCCAGCATCATTGTCTTCTCTAGGCTTTCCTGTCTCCTCATGATGTGGCCAAAGGACTTCCACTTTGTCTCTAGTATCCTTCTCTCCAATGAGCCGTCGGGCTTTATTTCCTGGAGGATGGACTGGTTGGATCTTCTCGCAGTCCAAGGCACTCTCAGCACTTTCCTCCAACACCACAGCTCAAAAGCATCTCTCTTCCTTCACTCAGCCTTCCCTAAGGTCCAGCTCTCACATCCGTAGGTGACTACAGGGAATACCATGGCTTTGACTAGGCAATGGATCTTTGTTGCCAGTCTGATGTCTCTACTCTTTACTATTTTATCGAGACTGGACATTGCTCTCCTCCCAAGAAGGAAGCGTCTCCTGATTTCCTGGCCACAGTCTGCACCTGCAGTCACCCTAGAAATACAAAGTCTGTCACGGCCTCCACGGTTTCTCCTTCTATTTTCCAGTTGTCAATCATTCTTGTTGCCATAATCTTGGTTTTTTGACGTTTAGCTGCAACCCGGCTTTTGCGCTTTCTTCTTTCACCTTGATTAGAAGGCTCCTCAGCTCCTCCTCGCTTTCAGGCCATCAGAGTGGTGTCATCTGCATATCTGAGGTTGTTAATGTTTCTTCCAGCAATTTTCACCCCAGCTTTGCATTCATCAAGCCCCGCACATCCTCGCATGATGTGTTCTGCATACAAGTTAAAAAGGTTGGGTGAGAGGATGCAGCCTTGCCGGACGCCTTTCCCAATCTTGAACCCGTCTGTTGTTCCGTGGTCATAAAGCTATGTACTGGTTGTTTTTAGTTTAGCACTCTTCGGAGGGGTACAATTTCCTCATCTCTGCACTGCAAGGATGGATCAGATGCAAATGCCTCTCAACATGGGGGTCGGGACCCCTGGAGGGGTCACGAGGGGGTGTTAGAGGGGTCACCAAAGGCCATTGGAAAACACAGTATTTTCTGGGTTTGTAGGTTTTTCGGGCTATATGGCCATGTTCTGGAGGCAATTTTTCTCCTGACGTTTCGCCTGCATCTATGGCAAGCATCCTCAGAGGTAGTGAGGTCTGTTGGAAGTAGGAAAAATGGGTTTATATATGTGTGGAATGACCAGGGTGAGACAAAATCTGGCTACCAGTATTAAAGGACTCAAAAATCACAACAGCAAAACAACAGAGGGGAAACAAACAGGCACATAAAATCACTCTCAACAAGGGATTCCCCCCCGGCACTTCCAAGCCATTGAATGCTAATCAAGGTGATCAGTTGAAACATTCACGCCTAGCTCCAGCAGACAAAAGTCCTTTGTCTCACATTATACAAAACATATCAAATCAAGCAATCATTAACATAAACGTGCGCCTCAGCAAACAAATCAAAATCAGAATCCGCAATCATAATCCTTATACCAATTCCTATGTTCGATTGTACCATCTTACTGTGTTTCATTGCACTATTTAGCCAAACGCTTGTTCGTAAAGCCAAGTCTTGACCTTCCTCCGGAATGCCAGCAGTGAAGGGGCCTGTCTGATGTCCACAGGTAGGGCATTCCACAGCCGAGGGGCCACCACCGAGAAGGCCCTGTCTCGTCCCCGCCAACCGCGCCTGCGATGCGGGCGGGACCGAGAGCAGGGCCTCCCCAGATGATCTTAATGTCCTAGTCGGTTCATAGGAGGAGATGCGTTCGGAGAGGTAAGTAGGGCCAGAACCGTTTAGGGCTTTATAGGCTAAAGCCAGCACCTTGAATTGTGCCCGGTAGCAGATTGGCAGCCAGTGGAGCTGGCGCAACAGAGGAGTGGTGTGCTCCCTGAGTGCCGCTCCTGTTAGCAACCTGGCTGCCGAACGTTGGACCATTTGAAGCTTCCGAGCAGTCTTCAAGGGCAACCCCACGTAGAGAGCGTTGCAGTAGTCTAAGCGGGATGTAACCAGAGCGTGGACTACCGTGGCCAAGTCAGACTTCCCAAGGTACGGGCGCAGCTGGCGCACGAGTTTTAACTGTGCGAATGCTCCCCTGGTCACCGCCGAAACCTGGGGTTCCAGGCTCAGCGATGAGTCCAGGGTCACACCCAGACTGCAAACCTGTGTCTTCAAGGGGAGTGTGACCCCCTTATATTATATATATCGGCTTATATTTGGGTCGGTTTATACTCGAGTATATACGGTAATTTAAAGCAAACTAGCCATGCAAGGAAGGAAATTCTAAACTACTGGCACGGCCGTGCCAGCACAAGAACTATTAAATATCTATATACTTTTATTATAT
This sequence comes from Anolis sagrei ordinatus, assembly GCF_025583915.1. NCBI lineage: Eukaryota > Metazoa > Chordata > Lepidosauria > Squamata > Anolidae > Anolis > Anolis sagrei. Next base: position 19,062,397 of record NW_026844811.1, on the reverse strand, counting down.
TATAATATATTATATGTGTATACAATATATTATATTATTACCACAGCACACCAGTAATATATTCATAGTATAATATATTAATATATGAGCCTTAAAGTGCCAGTTTGAATAACAGTTTAAATGCAATAGCTCTTGGTCTGTGGCCTTTCACTCCAAAATCTTATGAATAAAGGTCTCGAGAATCCATAGATATATAAAATAAGTGCAAGGTGAAGGCGCTCTTCCCCTCCCATGAAAGGACCAAGGCATTGACATTTCAGGACCATCCCATGTTTGGACATCAGCCGGCACGTCAACTCCTTAAATCAAGAAATAGTTTTCTAAGATCTACAGAGATACTTGCAAGAACACCTCAGCAAGCGAGGTCTTTGCTTCTTCCAGCACGCTGACATTTGTCCGCCTGTCTTCCCAAGAGAATTGCAGGATTTTCCGGAGGCAGTGCTGATGGAATCGTTCCAGGAGTTGCATGTGATGTCTGTAGACAGTCCACGTTTCGCAGGCATAGAGCAGGGTTGGCAAGACAATAGCTTTGTAAACAAGGACCTTGGTCTCCCTACGGATGTCCCGGTCCTCAAACACTCTCTGCTTCATTCGGAAAAAAGCTGCACTCGCAGAGCTCAGGCAGTGTTGAATTTCAGTGTCAATGTTGACATCTGTAGATAGTCCATGCGAAGGGGTTGAGAGTGGCTTCTGAATGTTCACAGACAACGTTATCATCAGCATATTGGAGTTCTATAACAGATGTTGTTGCAACCTTGGTTTTGACTTTCAGTCTGCTGAGGGATTGAGTGGCGATGGCTGGAAGAGCACTTTGGTTTTCTTGATGTTCAACGACAGTCTGAGCTTCTTGTATGCTTCTGCGAAGTGATTGAGAGTGGCTTGTAGGTCTTCTGAATGTGCACAGACGATGCTGTCATCAGCATATTGGAGTTCTATAACAGATGTTGTTGCAACCTTGGTTTTGGCTTTCAGTCTGCTGAGGGATTGAGTGGTGACGGCTGGAAGAGCACTTTGGTTTTCTTGATGTTCAACGACAGTCTGAGCTTCTTGTATGCTTCTGCGAAGTGATTGAGAGTGGCTTGTAGGTCTTCTGAATGTGCACAGACGACGCTGTCATCAGCATATTGGAGTTCTATAACAGATGTTGTTGCAACCTTGGTTTTGGCTTTCAGTCTGCTAAGGGATTGGCTGGAGACAGCTGGAAGAGCACGGTGGTTTTCTCGATGTTCAATGACAGTCCGAGCTTCTCGTATGCTTCTGCAAAGGGGTTGAGAGTGGCTTGTAGGTCTTTTTCTGAATGTGCACAGACGACTTTATCATCAGCATATTGGAGTTCTATAACAGATGTTGTTGCAACCTTGGTTTTGGCTTTCAGTCTGCTAAGGGATTGGCTGGAGACAGCTGGAAGAGCACGGTGGTTTTCTCAATGTTCAATGACAGTCCGAGCTTCTCGTATGCTTCTGCAAAGGGGTTGAGAGTGGCTTGTAGGTCTTCTTCTGAATGTGCACAGACGACTTTATCATCAGCATATTGGAGTTCTATAACAGATGTTGTTGCAACCTTGGTTTTCTCGATGTTCAATGACAGTCTGAGCTTCTCGCATGCTTCTGCGAAGGGGTTGAGAGTGGCTTCTGAATGTGCACAGACGACGTTGTCATCAGCATATCGGAGTTCTGTAACAGATGTTGTTGAAACCTTGGTTTTCTCGATGTTCAATGACAGTCCGAGCTTCTCACATGCTTCTGTGAAGGGGTTGAGAGTGGCTTCTGAATGTGCACAGACGACGTTGTCATCAGCATATCGGAGTTCTGTAACAGATGTTGTTGCAACCTTGGTTTTCTCGATGTTCAATGACAGTCCGAGCTTCTCGCATGCTTCTGCGAAGGGGTTGAGAGTGGCTTCTGAATGTGCACAGACGACGTTGTCATCAGCATATTGGAGTTCTCTAACAGATGTTGTGGCCTTGGTTTTGGCTTTCAGTCTGCTATGGGATTGACTGGTGACGGCTGGAAGAGCACTTTGGTTTTCTTGATGTTCAATGACAGTCCGAGCTTCTTGTATGCTTCTGCGAAGGGGTTGAGAGTGGCTTGTAGGTCTTCTTCTGAATGTGCACAGAAGACGTTATCATCAGCATATTGGAGTTCTATAACAGATGTTGTTGCAACCTTGGTTTTCTCGATGTTCAATGACAGTCTGAGCTTCTCGCATGCTTCTGCGAAGGGGTTGAGAGTGGCTTCTGAATGTGCACAGACGATGTTGTCATCAGCATATTGGAGTTCTATAACAGATGTTGCGGCCTTGGTTTTGGCTTTCAGTCTGCTGATGTTAAATAGCTTGCCATCTACTTTTCTGCTTGCCAGTTCGTTTTCCGACCGTTTCTCTCCTCAGTTTTCGGCTTTTGTCCATCAAAAACCTCTTTTTACTGTATGAACAACTCCAAATAAAATGCTATTTACTATATAACATAATGTTTTGCCCATGCTGTGTTGTGAAAGTAACACAAGAGGGGGAAAACAACTGTTTCTAAACAACATCTCCCCTTCTTGGGCAAAGTCTTGGAACGTGTGGTGGCCTCACAACTCCAGGTATTCTTGGTAGACACGGATTATCTGGATCCGGCACAGTCTGGCTTTAGGCCGGGACATGGTACCGAGACAGCCTTGGTCGCCTTAGTGGATGATCTGCGCCGGGAGCTCGACAGGGGGAGTGTGTCCCTGTTGGTGCTGCTGGACCTCTCAGCGGCCTTCGATACCGTCGACCACGGTATCCTTCTGGGACGCCTCGCAGGGATGGGTCTTGGAGGTACTGTTTTGCAGTGGCTCCGGTCATTCCTGGAGGGTCGATCTCAGAAGGTGGTGTTGGGGGACACCTGTTCAACCCCACAACCATTGTCTTGTGGGGTTCCTCAGGGCTCAATATTGTCTCCCATGTTGTTTAACATCTACATGAAGCCGCTGGGGGAGATCATCCGGAGTTTCGGGGTACGGTGTCATCTGTACGCGGATGATGTCCAACTCTGTCACTCCTTCCCACCTGCTACTAAGGAGGCTGTTCAGGTCCTGAACCGGTGTTTGGCCGCTGTGACGGTCTGGATGAGGGCGAACAAATTGAAATTGAATCCAGACAAGACAGAGGTCTCCTGGTCAGTCGCAAGGCCGAACAGGGCATAGGGTTACAGCCTGTGTTGGATGGGGCCGCACTCCCCCTGAAGACGCAGGTTCGCAGCTTGGGTGTGACCATGGACTCATCGCTGAGCCTGGAACCCCAGGTTTCGGCGGTGACCAGGGGAGCATTTGCACAGCTAAAGCTTGTGCGCCAGCTGCGCCCGTACCTTGGGAAGTCTGACTTGGCCACGGTAGTCCACGCTCTGGTTACATCCCGTTTAGACTACTGCAACGCTCTCTACTTGGGGTTGCCTTTGAAGACAGCTCGGAAGCTCCAACTAGTCCAACGCTCGGCAGCCATGATTTTAACAGGAGCGGAGCGCAGGGAGCATACAACCCCCCTGTTGCGCCAACTCCACCTGCTACCGGGCTGAATTCAAAGTGCTGGCGTTGGCCTTTAAAGCCCTAAACGGTTCCGGCCCAAGCTACCTATCCGACCGCATCTCTGCCTATGAACCCACCAGGAGTTTGAGATCTTCCGGGGAGGCCCTGCTCTCGATCCCGCCTGCTTCTCAAGCTCGGCTGGCGGGGACGAGAGATAGGGCCTTCTCGGTGGTGGCTCCTCGGCTGTGGAACGCCCTTCCTACGGACATTAGACTAGCACCATCTCTAATGGTATTCCGCAAAAAGGTGAAGACCTGGATGTTTGTGCAGGCGTTTGAGTAATTTAGTGCAATCTGGTAATGGAAGATAGGAATGGAACAATGGACGACGAACCTGGACTACGCTTGGATGATGAGAAGATTGGGTACGGTTGTTTTTCGTAATAATTGTGCATTGTAATTGCTTATTGGTAATTTATGGATAATGTGTTAAGTCAATTGTTATATGTTGTATGGAACCACTGCTGTTTCTACTGTTTTTACTGTTTGTGAACCGCTGTGAGTCGCCTTCGGGCTTGAGATACAGCGGTATAGAAGCAAAGTAAGTAAATAAATAAACTCTGAGACACTTTGTAGCTGAAGAGTAGTATTATCCATTCTCCCAAAACACAAACATGAGGCCATTTTCTCCAGTTCAGCCCTTCTGAGCCCTTCAGAATGGAGTGCCTGGGCGCGCTCTTCAAGCGGCCTCCCCTATTTCCCCTCAATGGTTCGCTCCGTTGCTTAGCAACCGCGCCAAACAGACGCCCGAGAGTGGCTGGAGGGAGGTGAGTCCGCGAATGGTTTCTTCCTGGCTCTGAAGGGATTATTACTGGGAATTGCCCCAAAAGGGAGGCGCCGCCATTTTGACTGAGGGGTGCCCTTGAAGGCCATGGCAGAGTTGGCCCAGTTTGGGGGGGTTTCTCCTCAGGAAAGGGGGGAAAAGGTGCTTTTAATCCCATTAGGGATAGGCTAGCCCTCCCCTGCCACGCCTTGCTGTGGCCCAGTCTGTGTATATGTGTTTTGTGTGTGTATATATGTGTTTATGTCTGATATATGTGTGTGTGTGTAGATATGTGTCTCTCTGTATGTGTTTATGTGTGTATATATGCTTATATATGTGTGTATATGTGTTTATATGTGTATATGTATATATATGTGTATATATGTGTGTATTTGTGTTTATATGTGTATATGTATATTGTATATATTGACCGTGAGGGACCTGGGGGTGGTGACGGCCGACAGGGAGCTCTGGCGTGGACTGGTACATGAGGTCACGAAGAGTCGGAGACGACTGAACGAATGAACAACAACATATTGTGTATATGTGTGTGCTTGTGTATATGCATCTATGTGTGTATATATTCGTGTATTTGTGTGTTTATATGTGTATATGTATATTGTGTATATGTGTGTGCTTGTGTATATGCATATATGTGTGTATATGTGTGTATTTGTGTTTATATGTATATTGTGTATATGTGTGTGCTTGTGTATATGTGTATATATGTGTGTATTTGTGTTTATATGTGTATTTGTATATTGTGTATATGTGTGTGCTTGTGTATATGCATATATGTGTGTATATATTCGTGTATTTGTGTTTATATGTGTATATGAATATTGTTTATATGTGTGTGCTTGTGTATATGCATATATGTGTGTATATATGTGTGTATTTGTGTTTATATTTGTATATGAATATTGTGTATATGTGTGTGCTTGTGTATATGCATATATGTGTGTATATATTCGTGTATTTGTGTTTATATGTGTATATGTATATTGTGTATCCATCTGAACATGAGGAAGAACTTCCTGACTGTGAGAGCCGTTCAGCAGTGGAACTCTCTGCCCCGGAGGGAGTGTGGTGGAGGCTCCTTCTTTGGAAGCTTTGAAGCAGAGGCTGGATGGCCATCTGTCGGGGGTGATTTGAATGCAATATTCCTGCTTCTTGGCAGAATGGGGTTGGACTGGATGATGACCCAGGAGGTCTCTTCCAACTCTTTGATTCTAGGATTCTATGTATGTGTGTGTGCTTGTGTATATGCATATATGTGTGTATATATTCGTGTATATCAAGATTATTAAGATCGTCTGGAGAGGCTCTGCTCTTGGTCCCACTGGCCTCGCAAGCGCGTCTGGTGGGGACGAGGGACAGGGCCTTCTTGGTGGTGGCCCCGTGACTCTGGAACTCTCTCCCACTGGAGGTCAGAACCACCCCATCCATCCTGACATTCAGGAAACAGGTGAAGACGTGGTTATGGAGACAGGCATTCGACGAGTGAGCCAACACCCTGAGATATGGATGGAGGATGAGGAGCAGCGATTTTAGTGTGACGATTGACCATTATAGTTATTGATTGTAATTGCTGTTTTAATGTTTTACTGTAATATATATTATGATGTTTTATTGATTGTCTGTGATATTATGGTTGGAAACCGGTCGGAGTCCCTCAAGAGAGGTTATTTATTTTATATAAATAAATAAATAAATATTTAGGGTTTATATGTGTATATGTATATTGTGTATATGTGTGTGCTTGTGTATATGCATATATGTGTGTGTGTGTGTATTTGTGTGTTTATATGTGTATATGTATATTGTGTATATGTGTGTGCTTGTGTATATGCATATATGTGTGTATATGTGTGTGTATTTGTGTGTTTATATGTGTATATGTATATTGTGTATATGTGTGTGCTTGTGTATATGCATATATGTGTGTATATATTCGTGTATTTGTGTTTATATGTGTATATGTATATTGTGTATATGTCTGCTTCTGTATATGCATATATGGGTGTATATATTTGTGTATTTGTGTTTATATGTGTATTTGTATATATTTGTGTATTCGTGTTTATATGTGTATTTGTATATATGTGTATTTGTGTGTGTATACTTTATGTGTTTTTTTGTGTGTGCTTGCGTATATATATGTGTGTCTGCATGTATATGTATATTTCTGTGTTTATATGTGTATATATGTATATTGTTTATATGTGTATATATGTATATTGTGTATATGTGTTGCTTGTGTATATGCATATATGTGTGTATGTGTGTATACTGTATGTGTATATGTGTGTCTGTATGTATATGTGTATATGCACATTTCTGTGTTTATATGTATATTGTGTATATGTGTTGCTTGTGTATATGCATATATGTGTGTATATATGTGTGTAGGTGTGTATGTGTGTATACTATATGTGTATATTTGTGCGTGCGTATATATATGTGTGTCTGTATGTATATGTGTATATGCACATTTCTGTGTTTATATGTATATTGTGTATATGTGTTCCTTGTGTATATGCATATATGTGTGTATATATGTGTATAGGTGTGTATGTGTGTATACTGTATGTGTATATTTGTGCGTGCGTATATATATGTGTGTCTGTATGTATATGTGTATATGTATATTTATTTATGTATAAGTATATTGTGTATATGTGTTGTATTGTTTTATTGTATTGTTTTAAAGTGTTTTTTTCACTACAAATAAGATATGTGGAGTTGTTGTAGGTTTTTTCGGGCTATATGGCCATGTTCTAGAAGCATTCTCTCCTGACATTTCGCCTGCATCTATGGCAAGCATCCTCAGAGGTTGTGAGGTCATTTTGTATAAGTTTTTCTCATGGACCCTGCTATTGAGTTTAAATCCTTTTTTCCAGGGGTACTCTCATTTCTCTAATTCTATGTTTCCCCCCAAATCTCTGTCCCAAGAGATCATGGCAGGTTTCTAGATTGTACTCTAGAATGTATTTATATAATCTGGAGATGAAGCCCTTATTTCCCATTTTGGAAGTGTACTTAATTCCTTTCTTCCCTAGCTGAATTACGTCCGAGAGAAAAGCGAGATGGATGAGATGGAGTCCCCTGCTCTTTCAGAAGAGGACCTCACCCCAGAGCTGTGTTCAGAGGGAGAGAACATTGAAGAAGAGGCAAGCGGTCCTGAAGAATTTCTGCACTACATGGAAAGCTCAAAAGGTTAAAACATTGAAGCACTGTGTTAATTGCAAACATGAATCTATATTTTACTCTAAGTGCAGCTTGGGACATGGATGAATGTTTCATGGACTGAAGCGAGAAACGGATCGTGCTGGGGACAAATGTGTCTCAGGAATACAAGAGCAGCACGATTGCCTCCACACACAAAAAGGAGGACTGTTGTTGCACAGTGCCTTCTAGTCCTTTTCTTTCCCAATTAAGACTAGAGATCAAGGAGATTAAAAACACAATAGCTTAATTCTGCAGAATAACTCAGGGAGAGCATCGGGGAAAGTGCCACCTTTGACTCCCTGGATTTTCAAAAATTGTCGCAAACACGTACATACATACTAACCATAGGGAGGAGGGAGCAAACTTGTTTTCTGCTGCCCTGGAGACTAGGACACGGAACAATGGCTTCAAACTACACAAAAGGAGATTCCATCTGAACATTTATTTATTTATTATTTGGACTTCTATGCCTCCACTCCCCTGGGGCTCGGAGCGGCTTACAAGAATGGCTAAAATCTAACAAAATTTAAAAGCAATTTAAAACAATTTAAAAAGGAAGAACTTCCTGATACTGAGAGCCGTTCAGCAGTGGAACTCTCTGCCCCAGGGTGTGGTAGAGGCTCCTTCTTTGGAAGCTTTTAAACAGAGGCTGGATGGCCATCTGTCAGGGGTACTTTGAATGCAATTTTCCTGCTTCTTGGCAGGATGGGGTTGGACTGGATGGCCCATGAGGTCTCTTCCAACTCTTTGATTCTAGGATTCTATAATAAATCGGCACCTGGACCAGCTGCAGAAATCCACCACGCCCCGCAGCAGAGAGTTCCACTGCTGAACAGCTCCCACAGTCAGGAAGTTCTTCCTAATGTTCAGATGGAATCTCCTCTCTTGTAGTTTGAAGCCATAGTTCCATTGCGTCCTAGTCTCCAGGGCAGCAGAAAGGAAGCTTGCTTCCTCCTCCCTAGGATGACTTACCCTCACGTATTTATCCATGATCTTCATCATGTCTCCTCTCAACCTTCTCTTCTTCAGGCTAAACATGTCCAGTTCTCTAAGCCACTCAAGGACACGATATTCCAGGTGTGGTCTAACCAAGGCATGGGTAGCATGACTTCCCTGGATCTAGAGCAGGGATCCTCCAAACTTATTAAACAGAGGGCCAGGTCACAGTCCCTCAAACTATTGGAGGGCCGGATTATAATTTGAAAAAAAAAAACATGAATGAATTCCTATGCACACTGGACATTCCACAGATATATAAACCCCATTTTCCTAGTTTCCAACAGACCTCACAACCTCTGAGGATGCCTGCCATAGATGAAGAATGTTCTATCCAAGGGTTGTCTTTAAGTGTGGATGTAAGCTGCCTTGGGCCCTACACCGAGACAAAAGCAGGCTATAAATAAAACAATTATATATTTCTTCAGTTAAAAATGTACTAGCTGTTCCCTGCCAGGCGTTGCTGTAGCCCAGTCTGTTGATCTGGAAAATAAAGTAATGAGAAAGTGTTGGTTTCTAACATGTAATTTCTTTCTGCTTGTGGGTAAAGAGTATTTCTTGCTGTTTCTTTGTCAGTGTTGATGTGGAGATTGTCTGGTTTGCCTACCCTGGAACATGCAACATATCACTGTCCTCCTTTAAGAGTCCCTTTCAAATCTATGATACTATATCTCTGTGTGAATCATATCTCTATCTATCTATCTATCTATGGCTGGATGGCTCTTTGTCAGGAGGACTTTGATTACGTTTTCTTGCCCTGATGAAGGGAGTTGGATTGGATGGCCTTAAGTATTTTCTGTTGGTCAGGGGGGTTCTGTGTGGGAAGTTTGCCCCGATTCTGTCGTTTGTGGGGTTCAGAATGCTCTTTGATTGTAGATGAACTGTGAATCCCAGTGACTACAACTCCCAAATGTCAAGGTCTATTTCCCCCAAACTCCATCTGTGTTCATATTTGGGCATACTGAGTATTCGTGCCAAGTTTGGTCCAGATCCATCATTGTTTGAGTCCACAGTGCTCTCTGGATGTAGGTGAACTACAACTCCCAAACTCAAGGTCAATGGCCACCAAACCCTTCCACTATTTTCTGTTGGTCATTGGAGAATTGTGTGCCAAGTTTGGTTCAATTCCATCGTTGGTGGGGTTCAGAATGCTCTTTGATTGTAGGTGAACTATAAATCCCAGCAAGTACAACTCCCAAATGATAAAATCATAATTTTTGAGTGATGGCCACTCCTCGTGTTGTGAGACGTTTTGTTGCCAAATTTGGTGTGATTTCGTTTATTGGTTCTTTTGTTTTTAAGGTACTCATTATGCACAGAGCATTTATATATATATATATATATATATAGATTTGGTAATGGTTGTGAAAATCGAGTGGAAATGGGAAGAGAGCTGGAGGAATTTTCTGCTTGAGAAGCAGTTGCACCCTTCATTTCAGATCCTGCATCCAGATGGGGGTTGGCTTAGATGACCTCTGAAGCCTCCTCCAATCTATATTCGTAAAGACAGAATGCTTACATCAGGGCGTTCCTGCCACAACACATCAGAGGGCTGCAAACCTATACTCTCATGACGCTATTATAGAGTACGTTTGTACAGCACTTAAGGCTGATCCTTGGTGACAGCTCTGGATCTGGTGGGGAGCATTGGCTTCAAGTCCCAGGGAGTACAATTGTCTTTGTATATATTCTGTGACAAGATCTCTCCCTTTTCCCCAATTATACACAGTGGTAAAGCTTTTAGCACAGCATTTCGGTGACCTCTTATCTCGCCTTAACTTGTCAAGAAAGGGTTCTGAATGTGTACATCTTTGAATGGGCAAAGTCTCTTTCGTGTTCATCAGGACTTCCAATTGGTGGAAGGAAATAAAGGCTATTATAGTATCAAAAATCACCATAAGTATGATAAGTATCCATATAACCCTTCCACACAGCCATATAACTCAGAATATCAAGGCAGAAATCCCACAATATCTGCTTTGAACTGGGTTATTCAAGTCCACACTGCCATATAGTCCAGTTCAAAGCAGATATTGTGGGATTTTCTCCTTTGATATTCTGGGGCCTTTTCCACACAGCTGAATAAAACCCCACATTATCTTCTTTGAACTGCTTTGAATATATGGCAATGTGGACTCATAAAGATATAGAGAAGCATTTATCAATCTGGGGGGTCTGAACCCCTCGGGGGGTTATAAGGGAGTGTCAGATGGGTCACCAAAGACCATCAGAAAACACAATATTTTCTTTTGGTTATGGGGGTTGTGTGTGGGAAGTTTGGCCCAATTCTATCGTTGGTGGGGTTCAGAATGGTCTTTGATTATAGGTGAACTATAAATCCCAGCAACTACAACTCCCAACTGTCAAGGTCTATTTTCCCCAAACTCCACCAGTGTTCACATTTGGGCATATTGAGTATTCGGGCAAAGTTTGGTTGAGTCCACAGTGCTTGAGTCCACAGTGCTGTCTGGATGTAGGTGAACTACGACTCCCAAACTCAAGGTGAATGCCCACCAAACCTTTCCAGTATTTTCTGTTGATCATGGGAGTTCTGTGTGCCAAGTTTGGTTCAGTTTCATCATTGGTTGAGTTCAGAATGCTCTTTGATTGTAGGTGAACTATAAATCCCAGCAACTACAACTCCCAAATGACAAAATCAGTCCCCACCCTAACCTCACTAGTATTGAAATTTGGGCATATGGGGTATTTGAGCCAAATTTGGTCCAGTGAATGAAAATACAGCCTGCATATCAGATATTTACATTTTTTTATTTATTTATGACATTTATATCCCGCCCTTCTCACCCTGAAGGGGACTCAGAGCGGCTTACAATATATATATATCCATAGAATACATTATATTATTAGCATAGTACAATATCAGTATTGTATATTACTGTATTATACTATACCATTATATTGTAATATTATTAGTAATATTACATGTAATATAAAATATATAATTACAATATATTATTAGTATTAGTATTATATTGTATTACATTATAATATTACAAATGTTATATGTATCTACAATATAGTATATTACATTATATTATATTATATTACATTACGATTCCTAACAGTAGCTAAATGACAGTTATGAACTAGCAGCGAAAATAATGTTATGGTTAGGGGTCACCACAACACGAGGAATTGTATTAGGGAAGTCCCTGCACTGGCAATCTTTAGGAGGAACCTGAAAACCTGGTTATTCCAATGTGCCTTCAATGACTGAATGTAATTGAAGGCACATTTGCATAAAATGACCTCAGAAGCACTTTATCATATGGTTCGTGCAATTTTTTTACATTGTCCTACCTCCCAATGTTTTAAAATTTTACCTTTGAACTAGCTGTCCTTCCATGCGTTGCTGTGGCCCACATGGGGGTCTGGGTGGGACGTTTGGCCCAATTCTATCGTTGGTGGGGTTCAGAATGCTCTGTGATTGTAAGTGAACTACAAATCTCAGCAACTACAACTCCCAAATGTCAAGATTCTATTTCCCCCAAACTCCACCAGTGTTCACATTTGGGCATATTGAGTCTTCGTGTAGAGTTTGGTCCAGATCCATCATTGTTTGAGTCCACGGTGCTCTCTGGATGTAGGTGAACTACAACTCCAAAACCAAAGGCCCACCAAATGCTTCCAGTATTTTCTGTTGGAGAAACTGTGTGCTAAGTTTGGTTCATTTCCATCGTTGGTGGGGTTCAGAAGGCTCTTTGATTGTAGGTGAACTATAAATCCCAGCAACTACAACTCCCAAATGACAAAACCATTTTTTTTGAGTGAAGGACATAAATTGGGCTGTTAGGTGTCTTGTGTCCAAATTTGGTGTCAATTCCCCCAGTGGTTTTTGAGTTCTGTGAATATCACAAACAAACAGTACATTTTTATTTATATAGATTTGACCCTGCCCAGTGTAATTCCTTTTGTGTTTTTAATGTTTGATTTTATATTGCTGCGTCGTCCATTATATTGGTTTTGCATTTTATGCATTTTATTTTCTGTTTTTGCCGTGCTGTTGTGTAATATTGTGTTTGTCGTACTGTTGGGCGTGGCCTAATGTAAGCCACCCCGAATCCCCTTGGGGGAGATGGAGAGGGGTATAAATAAAGTATTATTATTATTATTATTATTATTATTATTATTAAGGGGTTGCGGCATTAGGAAGGTTCAGAACCACTGACATAGAGGAAAAAGGGGTAGGGATATGGGGTGAGGGGGTAGAGGGGGGGAAAAGAGGGAAAAGGTGAAAAGAATAATAACCTTATAAAGAGATGAATAGATAATATAGAAATGCTCCATTATGTATAACGTGTATACACAGTAGCCATCTATTACCTAATCATAGATTGTGCTATTATGTAATGAATAAATAAATATAATAAAATAATATAATAAAACGACTTCTAAAAAAATTCCATCAGAATTCAGATTGGAAGAAGATTACAAGGATCTGGTCCACACAAGCAGCAGAGATGCTACAGAAGGAATAGAAGAAGAGTTTGAGTCTAGTGGGTGAGTCTGTTTAGTTACTTAGGGTGGTGCATAATTCGGAATAAAAATCGGAAATCGTATCTGATTCGTTAAATTTGTGCCTACTATTTGCAAGGCATGCAAGAAAGGGGGGGGGGGGGTTAGAATTTGAATCACTTACCCATTTTTTCCCCATAAATGTTCTGTTACATTCAGATGTCTCCCAAGGTCAGTCTAATTTTCACTATAACTACTAAGCAACTTTGGCGAAGCCGAGATAACATAAAGTGCTTTTTAAATCTCATTCCTTGCCAGCGCTGCCATAAGGACTAATGACAACCATCTTAATTGTATTGTCGAAGGCTTTCATGGCTGGAATCACTAGGTTCTTGTGGGTTTTTTCGGGCTATAGAGCCATGTTCTAGAGGCATTTCTCCTGACGTTTCGCCTGCATCTATGGCAAGCATCCTCAGGGGTTGAGAAGGTCTGTTGGAAGTAGGAAAAATGGGTTTATATATCTGTGGAATGGCTGGGGTGGGGCAAGGAGCTCTTCCCTGCTGCAGTTAGGTGTGAATGTTTAGCTGATCACCTTCATTAGCATTTGAAGGCCTGCCTGAGCCTGGGAAAATCTGTTGCTGGGAGGTGTTAATCTGTGCCTGGTTTTTTCCTCTCTGTTGTTTAGCTGTTATAATTTTAGAGTTTTTTAATACTGGTAGCCAGATTTTGTTCATTTTCATGGTCTCTTCCTTTCTGTTGAAATTGTCCACATGCTTGTGGATTTCAATGGCTTCTCTGTGTAGACTGACATGGTGGTTGTTGGTGTGGTCCAGCATTTCTGTGTTCTCAAATAATATGCTGTGTCCAGGTTGGTTCATCAGGTGCTCTGCTATGGCTGACTTCTCTGGTTGAAGTAGTCTGCAGTGCCTTTCATGTTCCTTGATGCGTGTCTGGGCGCTGCGTTTGGTGGTCCCTATGTAGACTTGTCCACAGCTGCATGGTACACGGTAGACTCCTGAAGAGGTGAGAGGATCCCTCTTGTCCTTTGCTGAACGTAGCATTTGTTGGATTTTCTTGGTGGGTTTGTAGATTGTTTGTATGTTGTGTTTCCTCATCAGCTTCCCTATGCGATCAGTGGTTCCCTTGATTTATGGCAGGCCAAGCCCCAATGGTAGAGAATTGCAAAACATTTAACACATAACACATTTAACACATAACACATTTAACACATAGTCATACAACATACAACCCTCGGTATAAGAGAAAAAAACACACTGGGATCCACATATTAAAACCTCATTTTTGTTGGCCGGCCAGAATCCTAAAATAACACACAAAACAGCCCTTTTTCTATTCAAAGCAACACAGCTGAGAATTGCACATTTAGAATCAATTGGGGTAAACTGTGGAGGTGACACAGATATTTGACCTGAATGGGATCTGCCAACAGTTTGTTTATTTTAACCTCTTTTATTTTAACCTCTCTTATACCGAGGGTTGTATGTTGTATGACTATGTGTTAAATGTGTTATGTGTTAAATGTGTTATGTGTTAAATGTTTTGATACGGCCAATGGGCCAATCAATAAAACATATCTATCTATCTATCTATCTATCTATCTATCTATCTATCTATCTAACTGATGATTGCTATGGCATGCCTTGCCATCTTATAAAAACATATTATTCGTTTATTTTTATATTATTGTTTTCTTATTTAGTTAAATTTAATAAACTGAATGTGATACAGATGAAACTCAAATGAAACTCAAAGGCCCTGCTGTAAACTAAATTTCCCAGAATGCAAAGCTACTTAGGACTCTCTAACACACTAGTTTATGTAATGCTTAGACCAGGGGTCCTCAAACTTTTTAAACCGGGGGCCAGTTCACTGTCCCTCAGACTGTTGGAGGGCCGGACTATAGGTTTTTTTTTTTAAAAAAATCGATAAAAATTTTCCTCTGCACATTGCAGATATCTTATTTTGCTGTGTTGAAGGGCCCTTAGAGGGAGGGGGTTCTTTCTAGCCCTCTTGAGGCAGTAATTCCAGGAGCGGAGAATGGGAAATCTTCCTCTTTCTACTCTGAACAAAATCTGTCTACCAGTATTAAAAAAACTCTAAAATTATAACTGTAAATAAAGAACAACATAAAACACAGGGGAACTCCAGACAAGAAACAATCAGGGACAGCTAATCACCTCTCAACAAAGGATTCTCCCTAAAAACTGTCAGGCTATGAAATGGTAATCAAGGTGGACAATTGAAACATTCATACCTACCTTCAACAGACAAGAGTTCTTTCTCCCACCCTGGATCTTCCACAATTATCCTAGTTAAAGGTTTTCCTCTGACATGAAGTCCAGTCGTGCCCGACTCTGGGGTGTGTTGCTCATCTGCATTTCTAAGTCGAAGAGCCGGCATTGTCTGTAGACACCTCCAAGGTCATGTGGCCGGCATGACTGCATGGAGCGCCGGGGCAGCCTCCCTTGGCTGGCTCACACTGCCCATCGGGCCCGATGGGCAGCGTGAGCCTGCCAAGGGAGGAGCAGCACCGTGTGGCCTACTCTCGCCCATTGGGCCCGAGGTGCTTTACGCGCGAGTAGGCCACGCGGAGCAGCTGCCCTTGGCTGGCTCACGCTGCCCATCGGGCCTGACGGATAGCGTGAGCCAGCCAAGGGAGGCGCACTGTGTGTGGGGGGGGGGGCACTCCTCCGCCGCGGGCCAGATAAGTGCCCTTGGTAGGCCGGAAGTGGCCCGCGGGCCGTAGTTTGAGGACCCCTGGCTTAGACCATAGATCATCTGGGGAGGCCTTCGTCACAAGCACATTTGACGGGGACGAGAGACAGGGCCTTCTCAGTGGTGGCCCCTCAGCTATGGAACGCCCTACCTAGGGATCTGTTCCCTCTTCCCTCTTGATGTTTCGGAGGCAAGTTAAAACATGGCTATTTGAGCAAGCATTTACAAATACAGAATAGCTAATATAGGAAATCGAATGACCTAACAATGGAACTGGACAATGCTTGATAATAATGAGATGCTGATGAGGTTGTTTTTACTGCTTCGGTGATGTTTTATACTGTTTAATGCTTTTTTATCTATATTATGTTTTATGTATACTGATTTGTTGGAAACCGCCTTGAGTCGCCAATTGACTGAGAAAGGCGGTATACAAATACAGTAAATAAATAAATAAATAAACCTTTCACATACATAACAAACATAAATACACCAATTATTAAATACACTACAAAGCACGCCATTAAAATACTACACAAACTATTAAATTGCTACCTAAACCAATGGCAAAACACACCCTTAAAATCCATATAAATAAAAATGTAATGTTCGTTTGTGGGATTAGCATTACTCAACAACCACTGGACGAATTGACACCAAATTTGGACACAAGACACCTCTCAGGCCAAGGAGTGACCATCACTCATTAAAAACACTGAAAAACACAGCAGAAGAGACTTTAAAAGTCAAAAAACAAAAAAATACATTACAATGCATGTGCAAAACCACATATATATATATACACAGCTTCATTTTACTCTATTATTATACATTTATTATTTTACTGTATAATTGTTGTTATTGCTACATTCATTATTTTACTCTTTTTATTATTGTTGTTATTACGTTTATTATGCTATTATTATTGGAAGGATACGTCAGCACATTTACTTGGAAGAAGGTAAACAACCATTTCATCAGAGTTGGACAGTCTTAAATTACTATTTTTGTAAATATGCAAAAATATATAACCTACATATTCCTCAATTAATGTAATTTAATTGGTATCTATTTTTATTTTGCAATTTACCCGTAGTGGCTGCATTTCCCACCCTCGGCTTATACTCGAGTCAATCCGTTTTCTCAGTTTTTTGTGGTAAAATTAGGTGCCTAATCGGGTCGGCTTATACTCGAGTATATACGGTACATATATGAAACCAGGAGCCCCCGGTGGGCAGTGGGTTAAATCGCTGAGCTGCAGAACTTGCTGACCAAAAGGTTGCAGATTCAAATCCAAGGAGCGGTGTGAGCTCCTGCTGTTGGCCCCAGCTTCTGCCAACCTAGCAGTTTGAAACATGCAAATGCGAGTAGATCAGTAGGTACCGCTCCGACGGGAAGGTAACGGTACTCCATGCTGGCCACATGACCTTGGAGGTGTCTACAGACAACGCCGGCTTACAAATTGAGATGAGCACCATTCCCCAGAGTTGGACACGCCTGGACTTAATGTCAGGGGGAAACCTTACCTTATATGAACCCAAATTCTGTTTTTGTATCTTCCAACCTAAAGAGAATGCTTAGAAGAGCCCACGCGTCAGAGCAACAAAAAGAACATGAGCTATCCAGACAGAGTCCGCATCCTCAACTTGCGCAGAAACCTCAATCAGCTTGATAATCTCGCCAAAGGAAAGGAGATGGCCATTCAAAAAACAAGGTGAGTTTCCACTATTCACTGTATGTGTGTAGACAAGGTGTGTTCAAAAAGTATCCAGCCTTTATTTATAAAATTTGTATTTATTTATTTAGTTAGTTAGTTACGGCATTTATATGCCACCCTTCTCACCCCAAAGGGGATTCAGAGCGGCTTATAAGATATATATATATATATATATATATATATATATATATATTCATTCTGTCGCCACTGGGTCCGAACAAAATGTCTTTATTCTATAGAACGCACACTTTAAACCCAGTGGGAAGCCGGGGTGCCCGAAGAGAGATTGTTAGAGACTTCCAAAAGTAATGGGCTTTAGAGTCTTTAAAAGTACAACAAAGTCTTTATTAAGGAACAAATCTTCAAACAAAACTTCACGGTTTTACTATTCAAGTCTTTAAGAGACTGGCACTAACTTGGTTTGACTGTACTACCTCATAAGGAAGAACTCTTTATAATCCCTCCCAAGCCGTCCATCACCTAGGCCTCGCTGGTCTGGGTAATACTGCCCATCCCCAAATGCGTCTGGAAACCGAGTAACCTACCAGACGAAGCTAGAAGATGTTGGAATTCTGTGGTTCTGCAGTGATGTCCTGTGGAAACTTCAGGGCTGTTTTCCCCTCTGGTGCTGCGAGGCTGAGAGGCTGTGAGCTCTCAGCCAGAGCCTTTGGGACCTTTTATTTCTGTTTCCCTGGAACTGGATGGTCACTGGATGACCCCTGGATGGTCACTGGATGGACCCCGGATCACTTTTGGATGATCCCCGGATGGCTATTTCTATTTCCCCGGAAGGTTTTGAGGAATGAAGCCTTTCCTACGGGACTAGCTGATCTGCGTCCTATAGACTGGCTTCCYTGTSKGACTGAGTGAAAWATGGYCCCTKCCYKCCMAAAGGCAAAAARAGGGGYGGGACCAGRGATYYTARSTATAACTGGCAGGTGGCTTACCCTATAAATGCAAATTATAACAGGAAMCCCCCTGCTGCAAAATCCCAAGCATGGGTTTGCACACAAACATATAAACACAGCAAATAAATCTGGAGCTCCTGGAACAGCTGTTCCAGAACAATATATATATATATATATATATATATATATATATATATATATAATATTATTAGCATAGTACAATACCAGTATTATATATTACTATATTGTACTATACCATTATATTGCAATATTATTAGTAATATTAGATGTAATATAAAATATATACCTATAATAGCATATTATTAGTAGTAGTATATATTGTACTAGCTGTCCCCTGCCACGCGTTGCTGTGGCCCAGTCTGGTGATCTGGAAATGAAGTAATGAGAATGTGTTGGTTTCTAATATATGTAATTTCTTTAATCTTTGTGAGTAAACAGTATTTTTTGTTGTTTCTTTGCCAGTGTTGATGTAGAGAGTGTCTGGTTTGCCCACCCTGGAACATGCAACATATCATTGTCCTTCTTTAGGGGTCCCTTTGAAATCTTTGATACTGCATCTGTCATACATATATGTGTGTGTGTGAATGGCTGGATGGCCCTTTGTCAGGAGGGCTTTGTTTTGTTGCCCTGGTGAAGGGAGCTGGACTGGATGGCCTTAAGGCAGCATTTCTCAACCTGGGAAGTCAATACACCAAGGGGGGGTCACCAGGGGGGTGTCAGAAGGGTCATCGAAGACCACCAGGAAACACAGTATTTCCTGTTGGTCATGGGGGTTTTGTGTGGGATGTTTGACCCAATTCCATCGTTGGTGAGGTTTGGAATCCTCCTTGATTGTAGGTGAACTATAAATCCCAGTAACTACAACTCCCAAATGTCAAGGTCTATTTCCCCCAAACTCCATCTGTGTTTATATTTGGGCATATTGAATATTCATGCCAAATTTGGTCCAGATCCATCATTGTTTGAGTCCACAGTGCTCTCTGGATATAAGTGAACTACAACTCCCAAACTCAAGGTCAATGCCCTCCAAACCTTTCCAGTATTTTCTGTTGGTCATGGGAGTTCTGTGTGCCAAGTTTGGTTCAATTCCATCGTTGGTGGAGTTCAGAATGCTCTTTGATTGTAGGTGAGCTATAAATCCCAGCAACTACAACTCCCAAATGACAAAATCATAATTTTTTGAGTGATGGTCACTCCTTGTGTAGTGAGACATTTTGTTGCCAAATTTGGTGTGATTTCACTCATTGGTTCTTTTGTTTTTAAGCCACTCATTACGACATGAGCATTTTTATATATATAGATTACATTATAATATTATAAATATTATATATATATATATATATATATATATACACACACACACACACACACACACACACACACACAATATATTACATTACATTTTATTGTATTATATTATATTATTAGCATAGCACAGGAGACAAGGTGCTGAAATGCCTCTTTTTGATGGTGTGTAGCTGATCCATCACATTCTGCATGATGACTTCTCTGGACTGAAATCTGATTCTTTTCAGGTGCGTTTTCAGCTTGGGGAAAATCCAGAAGTTGCACGGGAGATTAGGGAGCCTGACGAATTTATTTATTATTTATTTCGGGTATTTTTACCCCAGCTTGTCAATATCTTCTTGAACTATGAAGCCCAGAACTGGACAGAGGTGGTGCAGTGCTCTGATATTCATTTTCCCCCTTCTCCTTTTTCCATTGGGTCTTATAGGTTGCCAGCAGTGGGCAATGGGCAGGGACCAATGTATCTTGAAGTCGGTAGAGAGATCAGAAAAGTTAGCACCGTATAAATATTTAATCATAACAAAAATTCCAAAAGTGTCAAACGATGAAGTGGGGATGAGATTAGCCAAACATGAAAACACAAATCAGCTTCAAAACCCATTGTATGCTTCTCTTCAGGGAGGAACTGGATGCCTGCCACGACCGGATTGAGAAGCTGACAAATCAACAAAGGAACGTGGAGAGAGAAATTGAGAACGAGAAGAAGTCCAACAATACGTATGTAGCAGTACCCAGTACGATGCAAATATAATTATTGAATATATATATATATATAAAAGGCTTGGTTGATCCAGCTCGTTAATTTCTAATCTCGTTAAGAAATCGTAAATAAAATACCTTTAGAAGCGATATCGCCGCGTTTTGGCAACCCGGCAACCCGGAAGTGTTTTTATTTATTTATTTTATTTTATTTTATTTTATTTTATTTTATTTATTTACTGCGCTTATAAACCGCAATTCTCAGCCCTTTAAGGGCGACTCATTGCGGTGTACAACATGAAAAAACAAGTGCAATTTACAAAACATAGTGCAAAATAACCCACAATTCATCCTTATCAGAAAAACATCTTATAAAACATCAACATTACTACAAAATTTCTATTTATTTATTATTTTTATTTAAAAGTTTTGTATACCAACCTCACCTCTTTTGAGGGACTCAGACCGGTTTCCAACCATAATATCACAGACAATCAACATCATAATACAGATTACAGTAAAACATTAAAACAGCAATTACAATCAATAACTATAATGGTCAGTCGTCACACTAAAATCGTTGCTCATCCTCCTCCATCCATATCTCAAGGTGTTGGCTCACTCGTCGAATGCCTGTCTCCATAACCAAGTCTTCACTTGTTTCCTAAATGTCAGGATAGACGGGGCGGTTCTGATCTCCAGTGGGAGAGAGTTCCAGAGTCGCGGGGCCACCACCGAGAAGGCTCTGTCCCTCGTCCCCACCAGACGCGCTTGCGAGGCTGGTGGGACCGAGAGCAGGGCCTCTCCAGACGATCTTAATAATCTTGATGGTTCATAGGGGAGAATACGTTCGGAGAGGTAAACAGGGTTCGGAGAGGTAAACAAAGGAAGCGATTCATATTTCCTGGTATTTCCCATCTTTTTTTAAAGAAAATTTCGGAAATAATTTAAAAATTGAACCGCCAGTGCCCCCTATATACAAAACGAGTTTAGTACCATTTTTTTTCTTGATCAACCAAGCCTAATATATTCATCAATTAACAATATAAATAACTTATTTGCATAGCACACACACATATATGAGACCCAAGTCTAAACACGAAATTCGCTGATGTTTAATTTACACCTATACACAGCCTGGAGGTAATGTTATACAATGTTTTCAAGAATTGTGTGCATAGAATCATCAGAAAGCAAAAGATCTTACCTACCTGTGTTTGACAACTTTGGGATTTTGGACTTCTGGATAAGGGATGTGTGACGATGTGTAACTTTTATTCTTATGGTTATGTGTTGTTTAAACAGTAGCTAATAAATGGTAAGTATGTAGGATTATATTTTGTTAGAGATAGTGGCTGGTTTGGCTTGAGCAGAGTTGCCATAGCTTCACGGGGCCGCTGTTTGAAAGTGGCAGTCTGTGACCGGTAGAGTTACAGGGAAGACTGATTTCTGTAGTGGGAGAAACAGGGAACTAGTCTGTGACCAAAGAGTTACAGGAGAAGCTAGTTGATCCTGTGGTGTGTGGAAAACCATCAGGAAACTATAGTTAGAGAACTATAGGGAAGACTGGTTCTTTAATATTAAGAATCAGGGTTTGGCTGGGAGCCAATTCTGTTAAATAAGCCTTTTAGCTTATTTGTTTTATTAGGACAGTTGTCCAGGAAAGATACATCTGCTTATAGAAACCTCTTAAAGTCTGTACCTAAAGTTACTCGTGAAACCTTACTAATGTAACCTATCAAGATTTGTGCCTCTTGCGAAGAAACAATCGAATATCTTATACCTTGCTTGTTCCAATAAAATTGTTACTGTTCTCCTCAAGCCTTGCCTGATACACTTTCTCCTAAGTCAAATAGCCTGCATAAGTAGAAAAACCAAACCAGGGACATTAAACACTACGCTATCAAATAAATAAATACTTCTGTAACTAATAGTCCCTTTATAAACCAGCTCCTAAGTTGATGCTGAGAATTACAGGGCTTCCTCACAAATTTGGTGGCAGTAATTTTACCCTCCTTCACAGATGGTCAACCTGTATTTACCTTCCCCTATTTCCTTTTCCACCTTCGAATCTTGCAACTGGTAGCTGAATTGTGTTATCTTCCCTAGGCACGCATTGGTGCTTATTGTGCTTGGTGGTGCTATCTATCACCTGCCTCTTTGAGTCTCATTGTTAATTGATGAATCAGTGATACATAAAATTTGGTTATCTCCAAAGACTATGACTGGCCACACAGGACATTAACATTGAGTTCTATGCTAGGAAACCCGTGGTGTACATGTTACTGAGATTATCTCCCCTGTTCATGCACAGTTGGATGCAGAGTTATATGTGGTCAACACTTTTGGAAAAGGATGGTCATTTTTATGCATCTTTATAGGATTCTCAAAGGGCAGGAATAACAATGTTTGTGAGTCCCTCCTGCCTTTCTCCACACTGTCTCATTTGCCGCATTTTCACAGCGTGTTGTGCTACAAGCCAGTGCTTTTTTCTTTCCTTTTCTACTTAGAAACCTGCTACTATATTTGGAATACTTATCTGCTATAAATATGTAGCTGTTCATGCCCTAAAATGAAAGTGACATAGATTTTGCTTGCATTCTTAGTGTTTTGTGGCTTTTCCTGACAATTACTGTCTGTGTTCTTTGGTCTTTTACAATACATGCAAAGTGTGCTGGCTCCTCGTTTTGTAAAATGGAAGGCCTTTTGATTTACTTTTTCCAGATTCATTTCCTTTGAAAAGTGTTGGCAATTTGTGCATGTCGGGGGCTGACAGCAGTAGCCCAGCGTGATGCAGCGGCTTGAGCGTTGGGCTATGACCCTGAAGAACTGAGTTCAAAGGAGATTCCATCTGAACATGAGGAAGAATTTCCTGACTATGAGAGCCGTTCAGCAGTGGAACTCTCTGCCCCAGAGTGTGGTGGAGGCTCCTTCTTTGGAGGCTTTGAAACAGAGGCTGGATGGCCATCTGTCAGGGGTGCTTTGAATGCAATATTCCTGCTTCTTGGCAGAATGGGGTTGGACTGGATGATGGCCCAGGAGGTCTCTTCCAACTCTTGGATTCTAGGATTCTATGACTGTGTGGGACTGTCATGCCAGTAAGGTAATGCTCAAAATCCTGCAAGGAAGACTCCAGCAAGACATGAAGAGAGAGTTGCCAGATGGACAAGCTGGGTTTAGAAAAGGCAGAGGAACCAGAGACCAAATTGCCGGCATCCGGATGCTGGAGAATGGAGAAAGGGTTCTGTTTTATTTCTGTTTTATTGACTTTTCCAGAGCCTTTTGACCGTGTGGATCATAATAAATTGTGGCACATTCTTGGTGGTCTGGGCATACCAAATCACCTTGTCTCTCTCCTGAGGAATCTGTCTAAGGACCAAGTAGCAACAGACAGAACTGACCACGGAACAACAGACTGGTTCAAGATTGGGAAGGGCGTACGGCAGGGTTGTCTACTCTCACCCAACCTTTTCAACTTGTATGCAGAACACATCATGCGAGGATGTGCGGGGCTTGAGGAATGCAAGGCTGGGGTGAAAATTGCTGGAGGAAACATTGACAACCTTAGATATGCAGATGACAACACTCTGATGGCCGAAAGCGAGGAGGAGCTGAGGAGCCTTCTAATCAAGGTGAAAGAAGAAAGTGCAAAATCTGGGTTGCAGCTAAACATCAAAAAAACCAAGATTATGGCAACAAGAATGACTAACAACTGGGAAATAGAGGGAGAAAACATGGAGGCCGTGATAGACTTTGTATTTCTAGGTGCAAAGATGAGTGCAGATGCAGACTGTGGCCAGGAAATCAGGAGACGCTTCCTTCTTGGGAGGAGAGCAAGGTCCAGTCTTGATAAAATAGTGAAGAGTAGAGACATCACACTGGCAACAAAGATCCGCATAGTTAAAGCCGTGGTATTCCCTGTAGTAACCTACGGATGTGAGAGCTGGACCTTAGGGAAGGCTGAGCAAAGGAAGAGAGATGCTTTTGAGCTGTGGTGTTGGAGGAAAGTGCTGAGAGTGCCTTGGACCGCCAGAAGATCCAACCAGTCCATCCTCCAGGAAATAAAGAAGGAGATGAGAGGCCAAGATGAAGTCCTTTGGCCACATCATGAGAAGACAGGAAGGCTTGGAGAAGACAATGCTGGGGAAAATGGAAGGAAAAAGGAAGAGGGGCCGACCAAGGATACGAGATAGAGGGATGGTATCCTTGAATGGACTGGCTTGACCTTGAAGGAGCTGGGGGTGGTGATGGCCAACAGGGAGCTCTGGCGGGGGCTGGTCCATGAGGTCACGAAGAGTCGGAAATGACTGAACAAATGAACAACAACAACAGATTGTTATTATTATTAGTTATTAACTGTGGTGTTGGAGGAAGGTTCTGAGAGTGCCTTGGACCACCAGAAGATCCAACCAGTCCATACTTCAGGAAAGAAAGCCTGCCTGCTCAGTGGAGGGAAGGATAGTAGAGGCCAAGGTGAAGTCCTTTGGCCACATCATGAGAAGAAAGGAAAGCTTGGAGAAGGGAATGATGCTGGGGAAAATGGAAGGAAAAAGGAAGAGGGGCCGACCAAGTTCAAGGTGGATGGATGGGATCCTTGAAGTGACTGGATTGACTTTGAAGGAGCTGGGATGGCCATGGCCAACAGGGAGCTCTGGCGGGGGCTGGTCCATGAGGTCACGAAGAGTCGGAAATGACTGAACAAATGAACAACAACAACAGATTGTTATTATTATTAGTTATTAACTGTGGTGTTGGAGGAATGTTCTGAGAGTGCCTTGGACCACCAGAAGATCCAACCAGTCCATACTTCAGGAAAGAAAGTCCGCCTGCTCACTGGAGGGAAGGATAGTAGAGGCCAAGGTGAAGTCCTTTGGCCACATCATGAGAAGAAAGGAAAGCTTAGAGAAGACAATGATGCTGGGGAAAATGGAAGGAAAAAGGAAGAGGACAAAAGGAAGAGGGGCCGACCAAGGGCAAAATGGATGGATGGCATCCTTGAAGTGACTGGATTGACTTTGAAGGAGCTGGGGTGGCCATGGCCAACAGGGAGCTCTGGCGTGGACAGGTCCATGAGGTCAGAAAGATTCGGAAACGACTGAACGAAGGAACAACAACAACAGCCATAGCTTGGAAACAACTTGAATAAAACGAAGCATACAAGAAGCTTGGCCTCACATTGAACATTGAGAAAACCAAAGTGTCCTTCCAGCAGTCACCTGCCAATCCCTCTGCCAATGCCAGAAATACAGCTTGATGGTGCAACATTAGAAAATGTTCACCATTTCTGCTACCTTGGCAGCCACATCTCCACAAAAGTCCACACTGAGACTGAAATGAGCTCTGCAAGTGCAGCATTTTTCCGAATGAAGCAGAGAGTGTTTGCGGATCGGGACACCCATAGGGAGACCAAGGGGCTTGACTGAACGAAGAAACAACAATAATGTTGCCTGACTTTTGCCGACCCGAGTGCTGTTGAGATGGGAGGGTGAGTGTGTAAGGTTGTGGTAAAGATCCTTCCTTCACAAGCGCTCCTCTTTGCTGTTGCTGCTGTGTTTGTGTTTTACATCGGACAGATGTGCAGAGTTGCTGTTTCTCCTGCTTCCTGCCACGCATCACTTGCTTAGATAGTTAAGAGGATGAAGAGCAAAGAGAATTGCTTCCAGGCACTGGAGCGTGGAACACTGTCGTTGCCTAATGATGTGGTCCTCTCCCATTTTGCCCACATTTCACAACCATCCTGATCTATTGATGAGTAGGGTTAAATATAAAAGTAGTGTTGTTGTAGGTTTTTCATGGCCATGTTCTAGAGGCATTTTCTCCTGACGTTTCGCCTGCATCTATGGCAAGCATCCTCAGAGGTAGTGAGGTCTGTTGGAAGTAGGAAAATGGGTTTATATATCTGTGGAATGACCAGGGTGGGACAAAGGACTCTTGTCTGTTGGAGCTGGGTGTGAATGTTTCAACTGACCACCTTGATTAGCATTTGATGGCCTGGCAGTGCTTGGGGGAATCTTTTGTTGAGAAGTGATTAGATGTCCCTGATTGGAACTCTCTCCCTAAGGACATTAGGCAGGCCCCGTCGCTAGCAATCTTTAGGAGGAGCTTGAAAACACGGATGTTCCAGTGTGCCTTTCCAGAATAAGGAAACTCCTAGCATTACATCCCAACACACTTTATTCAGAGATCTAGGATATCTGCATGCCCACCCCCCTTCAAACACCCCACCTGTCAGGCTCAGCCCTTTTTAATTTTAATTTTAATTATTACATTTGGCCCGGCCATTGTTTTTAACTACGTCATTATGTGTTGTTGATGTTATTGCTTGTTTTTGCTTTATTTTTCTGTATTGTTGTTGTTGTTGTTGTTTTATTGTTGTTTTTGGGCTCGGCCTCGTGAGATGGTAGTGGGGTACAAATAAAGGATTATTATTATTATTATTATTATTATTATTATTATTATTATTATTATTATTGTTTACCCTCATTGAAATGCACAAGCCATTGAAATCCACAAGCATGTGTACAGTGTCAACAGAAAGGAGGAAACCATGAACATGAACAAATTCTGGCTACCAGTATTAAAAAACTCTAAAATTAAAACAGCAAAACAACAGAGAGGAAACAATCAGGGACATCTAATCACTTCTCAACAAAAGATTCCCCCAGGCACTGCCAGGCCATCAAATGTTAATCAAGGTGGTCAATTGAAACATTCCCACCTAGCTCCAGCAGACAAGAGTCCTTTCTCCCACCCTGGTCATTCCACAGATATATAAACCCTTTTTCCTAGTTCCAACAGACCTCACTACCTCTGAGGATGCTTGCCATAGATGCAGGCGAAACATCAGGAGAGAATGCCTCTAGAACAGTGTTTCTCAACCTGGGGTTCGGGACTCCTGAGGGGGTCGTGAGAGGGTGTCAAAGGGGTCGCCAGAGACCATCAGAAAACATAGTATTTTCTGTTGGTCATTGGGATTCTGTGTGAGAAGTTTGACCCAATTCTATTGTTGGTCGAGTTCAGAATGCTCTTTGATTGTAGGTGAACTATAAATCCCAGCAACTACAACTCCCAAATGTCAAGGTCTATTTACCCCAGACTCCACCAGTGTTCACATTTGGGCATAATGAGTATTCGTGCCAAGTTTGGTCCAGATCCATCATTGCATGAATCCACAGCACTCCTCTGGATACAGGTGAACTACAACTCCCAAACTCAAGGTCAGTGCCCACCAAACCCTTCCAGTATTTTCTCATGTTCATGGGAGTTCTGTGTGCCAAGTTTGGTTTAAATCCATCGTTGGTGGAGTTCAGAATGCTTTTTGATTATAGGTGAACTATAAATCCCAGCAACTACAACTCCCAAATTACAAAATCAATCCTCCCCCCGACCCCACTAGCATTCACATTTGGGCATATTGGGTATTTGTGCTCAATTTATTCCAGTGAATGAAAATCCATCCTGCATATCGGATATTTACATTACGATTTATAACAGTATTAAAATGACAGGTATCAAGTAGCAACGAAAACAATATTATGGTTGGGGGTCACGGCATTAGCAAGGTTGAGAACCACTGCTCTAGAACATGGCCATATAGCCTGAAAAAACCCTACAACAACCCACCGTGATAGATTTATGAGTTAAATATAAAAGTAGTATTTTGTTGTCGTGTCGGCTATTCCTTTTTTCAAATCGGAAGAAGCTGTAACGTCTGCAAAAACCCTCCTGCTCCTCTTATTGCCAGTTTACGGATGTAGAGGTTTCTAAAGAGAATGAAAGGGGAATGAGACACTTTAGGAACGTAATTGAAAGACATGCCATTGTTATAACCCAGCAGAAGTTCTTCAAAAGCCCCGACGTCCCCCTTGAGGCACCATAATTGTTCCTTTTTTTATGTGCCAGGTCTTAACACTCATTATTTCCCATTTTCTTTTCTTTCCCTCTCCCACTCTGCTTTTAATGTAACAGGGCCGCTGTGTTCCGACTACAGGCGATGCATCAGCGCTTGTGTGCCGAACTGGGAAATGAAAAGGACCTCGAGTCAAAAATTGCTGCGATGCTGAATGGAAATGTGTAAGCTTAAAGAGCATGGAAGAGATGCCGAAACCATTGATCGTTAAGCTTTTCTGTTAATGCAACATTGCAATTTAGCCCTGAGTCAAGAGCAGCCTACTTAAAAGTTTTCTGGTTTTTTTCTCCAAGAATTAAGCAACTAATATGCAAATAGAGGGCTGCGTCTCCCCACGCACACGTCCCACAAAAAGTGCCCAAACACTCTCTAGGGCACATGGGAATTTCCACCATTTTGTTAAATCCCCCTGGATCATTTTGGCCCAAGGAGAGTGTTCTGTCGCCGCTGGGCCTGTCGTTAGTTGACTTTTAAAGATAGGATGTGTAATCTTTGCCCAGCGGGAAGCCAGGGGCCTAAGGAGAAGTTCTCAGAGGTTTCCACTACAAAGAATCTTCAGATGGCTTGAGAAGTACAACAAAGTCTTTTATTAATGAACAATCAAACAGGAACTTCTCTTATCTTTAGCAAAGTAAAGCAAATAATTCCAAGCTTCTAGGGAACTGGTGAATTCCTAAACTTGCCCACAAAGGACAGGCAACTATCTTCAGTAACTTCTTCTTTAAAGGAAAAACCCCTTTTTAACTTCTCCCAGGCTGACTGAAATCCAACCCTCACTGGTCTGGGCTCCGCTACCGGGCCGAACTGCTTCTCGGACGCCGAGTGGACCTACCAGCAAGGCAGTGGATATTCTCCAGCTGGAGTTCTTTAGTCTTTAGGGCTGTTTCCTGGAAATTCCCAAAGCTGTGGGAATGCTTCCCTGGAGTTCTTAGGAGACTCTTAAAGCTGTTCTCCTCTGGATTTCTTTCCCTTCTGTTTCTGTTGGAATTTCTGTGACCCTGGAAATTCTTAAAGCTCGAAGCCTTTGTACAGGGGAAGTTACACACATCCTATACAAAGGTTAACCTGGCTGAGATTAACTAACAAAATGGCTCACTTCCCTTCCAAAGCCCAAAAAGGGGGCGGGACTAGGGAACCTAATGATAATTGACAGGTGACCTGCCCTGTAACTGCAAACTTTAACAGGAAGCCACCCTTCTGCAAAATCCCAAGCCTTGGGCTGCAAACACACACTTGATACAAAGCAAATAAAGTGGGAGCTTCTGGTACAGCTGTACCTGCACAGAGAGTTTTTTAAAAAAACAACATGAAGTAAATATGGGTAGCTTACCTTTAACTGTAGTTTCCTGAGTGGTCACCTGTGAATTCGCACATCCCCGCCCATCCTCCCCGCTGTTTGTCATGCCTCGGTTTTTCTGACTGCTTCCGCGGCGGAAGCGGTTCCATGACTGCTGCATAAGCGGCGGATGAAAAGAACTGAGGCAGTGGCTCCACCCACCTGCTATTTATACTTGCATAGGGAGAGTGGGCGGGGCCAACCACCAAAGTTTTTCAAATATATCTAGAAGGTTCCGAAACTGTCTGCTCAGGCGCAGAAACTACTATATGTGCGATTCACAGTTGACCACGATGGGGAAACAGAAGTGACTTCCAGTTCACTTCTTACTGCTTTAAAGGCTTGTCCTGGTTCCAAATTGGTCCTCTCCTGTGGCAAAAATGTCCCGGTGACATGTGGTTCGGGCCCCATCTACACTGTCGCCTGCAACTATGGCAAGCATCCTCAGAGGTAATAAGGACTACCTCTGAGGATGCTTGCCATAGATGCAGGCAAAACGTCAGGAGAGAATGCCTCTAGACCATGGCCATATAGCCCGAAAGAACCGACAACAACCCAGTGATTTCGGCCATGAAAGCCTTCGACAACACAATAATAATAATCTTTATTTATACCCCGCCACCATCTCCACAAATGGGGACTCAGAGCGGCTTACATGAGGCCAAGCCCAAATAACAATTACAATAAAGAAAAACCAAAACGCAAACCGAAAACACGAGCAATAAACAATAACGTCATAGTTACATCAAATGTATGAATACATAACAGTAAACACAGGCACAGTAGCAATGATTATGATTAAAAGACAAACTAATTTAAACTAATTAAAATACAAAGTATCCCTTCTTCCCCAAAAGAGGAAACTGGTCTTTCAGAAATATTTCTCTCAAGTCAGGGTACCTTTGAGCCCCATCAAAGTGAACCCAAGAGGAAGGTCTTCTGGAAAGGCTCCGGCAGTTAATTAACCAGAGAGCAGTTTTCCCTGTGACACAATTATATAAGAAGGTCAAAAAAGGGGGCTTCTCTAATACTTTTTAGTCGCATAAATAGTAGCCAATGTATTTTTAGAATGTTGTCCTCAGTTGGCCCTGGTTCTCGTGGACCTATTATCCCCGGTCCATGTCTGTATGTGGACCTCTTCTGTAGTCCTGGGATTTTTTGCAAGTCAGTAAAATCTGTGATTTAGTCTGGAAGCGCCCTGACTCTCAACCAATTCAACATAGTTGTGGCAGCCACAAAAACGAAGCTTCTGGAGTATCACAACTACTTTCAAAGTAGTTATCGCACAATGATACAGGAAATAATATTTCCAAACCAGGAACAGGAACTTTTTGTTACATAGTATAGTAATAAGTAAGCAAAGGTCTTACTTCTTGCTACACTATGTAACAAAATTACTACACTATGTAACAAGCTTGTTTTGTTGTTGTAGGAGCACTGCAAGAGTAAGCATCCAATAAATGAGTTTTGTTTCGTCGTGTTGATGTAATGTCTGGTTTTGTTTATATCCCCCAACGTTAAATATATATTGATAACTAGCCATCCCCTGCCACGCGTTGCTGTGGCCCACATGGGGGTTCTGTGTGGGAGGTTTGGCCCAATTCTCTCGTTGGTGGGGTTCAGAATGCTCTGTGATTGTAGGTGAACTATAAATCCCAGCAGCTACAACTCCCAAATGTCAAGGTTCTATTTTCTCCAAACTCCACCAGTGTTTATATTTGGGCATATTGAGTATTCTTGTAGAGTTTGGTCCAGGTCCATCATTGTTTGACTCCACAGTGATCTTTCGATGTCAGTGAACTACAACTCCAAAACCAAAGGACACTGCCCACCAAACCCTTCCAATATTTTCTGTTGGTCATGGGAGAACTGTGTGCCAAATTTGGTTCAATTCCATCCTTGGTGGGGTTCAGAATGCTCTTTGATTATAAGTGAATCCCAGCAACTACAACTCCCAAATGACTATATATATATATATATATATATTTAGTGAAGGACATACATTGGACTGTTAGGTGTCTTGTGTCCAAATTTGGTGTCAATTCCCCCAGTGGTTTTTGAGTTCTGATGGTAGCACGAACTAACATTACATTTTTATTTATATAGATGTCACATTGCAACTTGTGATGGGAAATTAAATAGGGCGGCCATTTTTATGAGTATATTCCTTTGATGAGCTCATTGTTCCAACTGTTTAGAAGCCCTAAGTTTGTCGGTCTTCACTAACGGCCTCTGTTGCATCTTTGCAAGGCTCGAGATGTGGAAGGTTGAGATTGAACAAGGAAATTTCTCAGAGCTCCGCAAGCAAATCAAATGGGACGAAGAGGAGCTTGACCAGCAGCGCCAGGGCCAAGCAGAAGAACGACTGCGGAAGCAGAAGAAGAAGGCTTGGGTGCTGAGGCACAGGTGGCAAGCCACAGAGAGGTAAGTTGAGCATGGAGGCTTGTAATAGAGGAGCCGAATTTTGGTAAGACTGAGGCCATATTGGCAGATGGATCATACATCTAACTATCAGGTTGTAGACATTTATTTATTTATTTATTTGCAACATTTATATTCCGCTCCATGCAGTCATGCTGGTCACATGACCTTGGAGGTGTCTACGGACAACGCTGGCTCTTCGGCTTAGAAATGGAGATGAGCGCCACATCCCAGAGTCAGACATGACTGGACTTAATGTCAGGGGACTACCTTTACCTTTACCTTATATTCCGCCCTTCTCCTCACCCCACAGGGGACTCAGTGTACACATATATGACAAACATTCAATGGCAATTTTTGACATACAAACATATACAGACATAGACAGAGGCTATTCAACTTTTTCTGGCTGTCAGGGGAGCTGTCGCTTTCCTCGTCCATCTGCGACGCTGATGAAGCACTTCCGCATTCCCCGCATGCTTCCCCGCTGGAGTCTTTTTTTATGGCCTCATAAATCAGTTAATTTAGCCTCCCCACACTTTAAGGTGGTACCTAATTTTCCTACTTGACAGATGCAACTGTTCGGGTTGCAAAGGTCGACAACAGGCTACACACAATTGGTTGGAAGCCCACTCCAACCCGGGCTGGCTTCGAACTCATGAGCTTTTGGTCAGAGTGATCTTAATGCAGCTGACACTCAGCCAGCTGCGCCACAATCCCGGTGCATGGGGCACTAATGATCTCAGACCAAGTACAAAGGCATTCTGCTTCTACGGTGTTGTATTGCCAGAGGTGGCAGCTCTTGGCATGCTCTGAGGTTCAGGCTTGCCTTATCCATGGAATTTTGATAGCGTACAAAACAGGATTAACCAAAAAATTAACGAGGTGTCGTCGAAGGCTTTCATGGCCAGAATCACTGGGTTGCTGTGAGTTTTCTGGGCTGCATGGCCATGTTCCAGAAGCATTCCCTCCTGACTTTTTGCCCACATCTATGGCAGGCATCCTCAGAGGTTATTTATTTATTTGTCGTGTCAGATCAACCAGTCAATTATATTACATTTTTAACAGAACAAAGCAAACAAACAGACAAAACACAAAATTTGTGAGTTTGGTAGTTGGTTAAATGTCCTTTGAACAGTACCTGGCCACTTGGAGTGCCTCTGGTGTTGCTGCAAGGAGGTCCTCCATTGTGCATGTGGCAGGGCTCAGGGTGCATTGCAGCAGGTGGTCAGTGGTTGGCTCTTCTCCGCACTCGAATGTCGAGGATTCCACTTTGCGGCCCCCTTTCCGAATGTTGGCTCTGCATCTCGTGGTGCCAGAGCGCAGTCTGTTCAGCACCTTCCAAGTCACCCAGTCTTCTGTGTGCCCAGGGGGGAGTCTCTCATTTGGTATCAGCCATTGGTTGGGGTTCTGGGTTTGAGCCTGCCACTTTTGGACTCTCACTTGCTGAGCTGTTCCGGTGAGTGTCTCTGTAGATCTTAGAAAACTATTTCTTGATTTAAGTCGTTGACATGCTGGCTGATACCCAAACAGGGGATGAGCTGGAGATGTCTCTGCCTTGGTCCTTTCACTATTGGCTGCCACTTCCCGGCGGATGTCAGGTGGTGCAATACCGGCTAAGCAGTGTAATTTCTCCAGTGGTGTCAGGCACAGACACCCCGTGATAATGCGACATGTCTCATTAAGAGCCACATCCACTGTTTTCGTGTGGTGAGATGTGTTCCACACTGGAGGTTGCCTGCCATAGGTATGAGCAAAATGTCAAGAGAGAATGCTCCAAGGCCACATGGGAAGCCTCCTGTGTTGACATATGACGGTGGAATCAGGTGTCCAACACGGATGTGTTATTGCCCCAACTTTTCCCAGTGATTCCGGCTATGAAAGCCTTCGACAACACATTAAATTCATGTGCCATCTAGGGCCTATGAAAACCTTAATGTGGCCCTATCAAACACTCAAGATATTCAGATTATGGTTGCTTTAAATAATTGGTCCTTAGTCCCCTACTGAGATATTGGTCTTGATTGATGTTATAATTGCACTTAGCCTTTATTCTTCTTACTACAAAATGAAAACCAACCCATTTTTTTTCTCTCTACAGAAAAATAGAGGAAGCTAAGGAGTTTAATGAGCAAAGGTTTGCCAGAGCTTTGGAAGATGCGCAGAAGAATCACGAAAAGGCAGCCAAGTTTCTCAAGGAGAGTCTAGGAAGGTTGGCCATTTATTCTTCTCCTGTAAACATTAAATAACCAACTGAAATCAGTTCTTCTAGATGGTTCCGCGTCCATTCTTCCCTGGGGTTTGGAATTTCTGGAAGAGATGGCAAGCAGTTTAGTTGGAATCATAGAATCGTAGAATAATAGACTTGGAAGGGACTACATGGGCCATTTTGTCCAATAATAATAATAATAATAATAATAATATATTAATATTGTTAATACTATAATATTATAACATAATATAATATAACTAATAATAATAATAATAATAATAATAATAATAATAATAATAGCAATCTCAGGTGATAGCAGGATTGAAGAGAAAGAACTGGAAAAGTTGACATGATATGAGGATTTAACGATCAAACTGCAAAGACTCCGGCACAAGCCAATCAAGGGGGTACCAGTGGTGATCGGCACACTGGGTGCAATGCCTAAAGACCTTGGCCAACAATTAAACACAATCACAAAGTAACAATGAATTTCCTTGTAGCATATACGAGGGTTGAATGAAAAGTAATGCCTCCACCTTCCTAACTCCTCAACAGCTGGCAGTACTGGTATGTGGCATGTACTGGCTCGTTCAGTAGACTCTCTACAGTCCTGTTTTGGCAGTAAGCCTTAGCATTGAACGGTTGTGTTGTTAAAGTGCGAAGTATGGAACCCTGCACAGACGGTTGGTCGATGCAACTTAAGCAATGTATGCGGCAGGTACTGGCTTGTTCAGTAGACTCTCCTCTACAGTTCCATTTTGGCGGGAAGCCTTAGCATTGAATGGCTGTGTTGTTATAGTGAAAAGTAATGCCTCCACCTTCGTAACTCCTCAACAGATGGCAGTACTGGTATGTGGCAGGTACTGCCTTGTTCAGTAGACTCCCCTCTACAGTTCCATTTTGGCGGGAAGCCTTACCATCAAACGGTTGTGTTGTTAAAGTGCAAAGTGTGGAACCCTGCGCAGACGGTCAGTCAATGCGACTTAAGCAACGTGCAGTCATTGTATTCTTGAGAGCAGAAGGTGTCACCCCAAAGGAGATTCATCAAAGAATGCAAGCTGTTTATGGGGATTGTGTTGATGTGAGTACTATGCGTCGTTGGGCGAGAAAGTTTAAAGATGTTAAGGTGACACCTTCTGCTGTCAAGAATTCAATGTCTGCACGTTGCTTAAGTCGCATTGATTGACCGTCTGTGCAGGGTTCCATATTTTGCATTTTAACAACACAACCGTTCAATGCCAAGGCTTCCTGCCAAAATGGAACTGTAGAGGAGAGTGTACTGAACAAGCCAGTACCTGCCGCATACCAGTACTGCCATCTGTTGAGGAGTTACGAAGGGGGAGGCATTACTTTTCACTTTAACAACACAACTGTTCAATGCTAAGGCTTCCCGCCAAAATGGAACTGTAGAGGAGAGTCTACTGAACAAGCCAGTACCTGCCATACCAGTACTGCCATCTGTTGAGGAGTTACGAAGGTGGAGGCATTACTTTTCACTTTAACAACACAACCGTTCAATGCTAAGGTTTCCTGCCAAAATGGGACTGTAGAGGAGAGTGTACTGAACGAGCTAGTACCTGCCGCATACCAGTACTGCCATCTGTTGAGGAGTTACGAAGGTGGAGGCATTACTTTTCACTTTAACAACACAACGTTCAATGCTAAGGCTTCCTGCCAAAATGGAACTGTAGAGGAGAGTCTACTGAACAAGCCAGTACCTGCCGCATACCAGTACTGCCATCTGTTGAGGAGTTACGAAGGTGGAGGCATTACTTTTTCTGCTAAGGCTTCCTGCCAAAATGGAACTGTAGAGGAGAGTCTACTGAACAAGCCAGTACCTGCTGCATACCAGTACTGCCATCTGTTGAGGAGTTACGAAGGTGGAGGCATTACTTTTCATTCAACCCTCATAATATTTGGTTCCCTGGTTTTGAGACAAGCCAAAAGCCTAGTGTGCAGTTTATCTGTTTCTCCGGCTCTAATGTTTACTTCTTCCCTCTCTTCTAATGGTGCCAGGGCTGCATTTAGACCCACTCCTCTTACACCTCTTCTTAATTGTCTCAGGACTGCTTTTTTTAATGCTTTCATTAACTTTGTTTTTCCTTCCCCCTCTTCTTTCTCGCTGCCATGTCTCTCTCATCTCAGAAGCTTTGATCTTTTGCTTTTGAAAGAGAATCTGAGGTTCCTTCTTGCTCGTGTTTTTGTGTTTTCTTACCCTGCGTGTCTTGCATGTGTTGTTTACACCGTCTTATAACCCTTTCGTGTTTTTTGCTTTGGTAATGACCATGATTTTGACTGTTTGCATCTTTTTCTGACAGGATCCACGAGAGGAACGCCAGCGAAGAACAAAAACATCGAGAGTATTTGCAAAGGAGGATGGACACGGTGCTCTCCCTGAAACAAAATATTGCTTCCAACCGGGTACTTGCTTGTTCTGATCACATTCAGGTTCTGCAGTTTCATGAGATGAAGAGAGCAAAGTTGACCGTTCCTATTTTGAACAGGTCTTGTATATGTTCTGACCTGACTGGTATGTTTGCTAAATCTAATGCTTCTTGGAGTTTCTTCCTGGGCATTTCCTAAAAGCCAGGAATCCATCTGCTTCAATGCAGACCGCTGAATTGGTTGACTTTTTCAAGCATCTCATTATTTTGAGATCTTTACTTGCCTTATTTACGGTTGGACAGAATGCAAACTTACTTAGGCGAACCCTCGTTGTCCGAGTAGGATAATCCTCCAGGGTGGGTCCGTAGGTGGCTGTGGAGCCCTCTTCTTGACCTGCATCTTCTCCCGCAGTGAGGGCATCGGTTTCCAGGTGGAAGGCAGTCTCAGTCGGGGTCTTCCTCTTGGCACATTTCTCTCTTTCACCCTCCATTTGTGCCTCTTCAAATTCTGCAGCACTGCTGGTCACAGCTGACCTCCAGCTGGAGCTTCCCACTTCTCAGTGTCTATGCCAGAGTTTTTATGGTTGGATTTGAGCCCATCTTTCAATCTCTTTTCCTGCCCACCAACGTTCCGTTTTCCGTTCTTGAGTTCAGAGTAGAGCAACTGCTTTGGGAGACGGTGGTAGGGCATCCGGACAACATGGCTGGTCGAGCGGAGTTGATGGCGGAGGACCATCGCTTCAGTGCTGGTGGTCTTTGCTTCTTCCAGTACGCTGATGTTTGTCCGCCTGTCTTCCCAAGAGATTGGCAGGATTTTCCAGAGGCAGCGCTGATGGAATCGTTCCAGGAGTTGCATGTGACGTCTGTAGACAGTCCACGTTTCACAGGCATAGAGCAGGGTTTGGAGGACAAAAGCTTTATAGACAAGCACCTTGGTATCCCTATGGATGTCCCGGTCCTCAAACACTCTCTGCTTCATTCGGAAAAATGCTGCGCTCACAGAGCTCAGGCAGTGTTGAACTTCGGTGTCAATGTTGACTTTGGTGGAGAGGTGGCTGCCAAGGGAGCGGAAATGCTCAACATTTTCTAATGTTGCACCATTAAGCTGTATTTCTGGCATTGGAGAGGGATTGGATGGTGACTGCTGGAAGAGCACTTTGGTTTTCTCGATGTTCAATGAGAGGCTGAGCTTCTCGTATGCTTCTGCGTATAAGGTGTTTAGAATGGCTTGTAGGTCTTCTTCTGAATGTGCACAGACGACGTTGTCATCAGCATACTGGAGTTCTATAACAGATGTTGTTGTAACCTTGGTTTTGGCTTTCAGTCTGCTAAGGTCAAATAGCTTGCCATCTGTCCGATGGATGATTTCCACTCTGGTGGGAAGCTTCCCATCAACAAGGTGAAGTATCATAGCAATGAAGATGCAATGAAGAATGCAAGCTGGGATCTACTAGCGTTTCTCAACCTGGGGGTTGGGGTCCCTGGCGGTGGGTTGCGAGGGGTTTCAGAGCGGGTCGCCAAAGACCATCAGAAAACACATATTACACTTAGTCCACTGTAAAGCCAAATTCATTATGAAAGCCACCCATCTGAGAAATCTCTTTATCTCACAAAATGGGGCCTCTTATCATGGCAATGAACTTGATTGTGGATATGGTCAGTGGACTACTAAATGAACAGATCTATCTCTCCTTCCTATGAAGCTCTCCTCACAACGACTGAGGGAGTGGAAATCTATCATTTGGTTATGATTGGAGACCATTTACCATTTGCTCTCCTTTTGAGGTTTTGGTTTTGTTGTCGTCTAGGAACATCTCCGAATCGTCCAGGTCCTGGACAAAGTCAACGCCCTTGAAGCCCAAGCCCAAGACGAGAAGGTGAAGGAGGCCATCCAGGCTCAGGGGCACAACGTCACCCGGGAGATTTTCCTCCATAAGCGAGACGTGGAGCTGGAGCATCAGAAGAAGTGAGCTTTTGAATTGTCTCTTACCTTAAACACTGGAATTAATATATGCTAGCCACCCCCTGCCAGGTGTTGCTGTGGCCCAGTCTGGGGATCTCGAAAATAAAGTAATGAGAAAGTGTTGGTTTCTAATATATGCAATGCCTTTATGATTGTGAGTAAACAGTACTTCTTGTTGTTTCTTTGTCAGTGTTGATGAAGAGATTGCCTGGTTTGCCTACTCTGGAACATACTATTGTCCTTCTTTGACACTATATCCCTCTGTGTGTGAATCATATCTTTGTTTACATTTTCTTGCTCTGGTGAAGGGAGTTGGACTGGATGGCCTTAAGTATTTTCTGTTGGTCATGGGGGGGGGGGGGTCTGTGTGGGAAGTTTAGCTCAATTCTATCGCTGGTGAAGTTCAGAATTCTCTTTGATTGTAGGTGAACTATAAATCCCGGTAACTACAACTCCCAAATGTCAAGATTCTAATTCCCACAAGCTCCATCTGTGTTCATATTTTGGGCATGTGGAATATTAGTGCCAAGTTTGGACCAGATTCAACATTGTTTGAATCCGCAGTGTTCTCTGGATGTGGGTGAACTATAATTCCCAAACTCAAGGTCAATACCCACTAAACTCTTCTAGTGTTTCTGTTGGTCATGGGAGTTCTGTGTGCCACGTTTGGTTCAATTCAGTCGTTGATGGAGTTCAGCATTCTCTTTGATTGTAAGTGAACTATAAATCCCGGTAACTACAACTCCCAAATGTCAAGATTCTAATTCCCACAAGCTCCACCTGTGTTCATATTTGGGCATGTGGGATATTAGTGCCAAATTTGGACCAGATTAAACATTGTTTGAATCCGCAGTGTTCTCTGGATGTGGGTGAACTATAATTCCCAAACTCAAGGTCAATACCCACTAAACCCTTCTAGTGTTTCTGTTGGTCACGGGAGTCCTGTGTGCCATGTTTGGTTCAACGCCATCATTGGTGGAGTTCAGAATGCTCTTGGATTGTAGGTGAACTATAAATTCCAGCAACTACAACTCCCAAATGACAAAATCAATTTTTTGAGTGATAAGTCACTCCTTGGGTTAGTAAATATATTGTGGACAAATTTGGTGGCAATTTGTCTAATTGTTTTTGAGTTATGTTAAAAACATAACATTACTTTTTTATTTATATAGATTATATATTAATGGGAAGGTTGGGGTCACATGGAATGGCTGAGATGGAGGCCTTGCATTGTGCCGTGGCTGCGCTCTATTTGTGCGCCGTTGCTTAAATGCAGGGAATTTATGGAACAGCAGAAAGCCAAGAAGATTGAAATTGTGGCTCGGATTTTGAAAGAGGAAGCTCAGCAGGAGAAAGTGAAGAAGCAATCCCACCCGGGGATCCTGAAGGACAAGGAGAAACTCTCCGATGCTATTAAATGGCGCTTGAAAACATGGCGGTACATCAAAGAAACATGTTACGATTCAATGGCATCTTCTACTCTGGTGAGTAGAAGTCTAAGGGACAAATTTGTCGTTCCTGCAATTCTTTGTGTGTGTTAGAATCCTTCATGGTGAAACATCCATCAGGCATGGCAAACTTTCTAACTTTGGGGCTGCACGCTAGCACTCCCTGCTAGGAGGACTGCCTGCCCGGTGATGGAAGGAAGGAAGAGAAGGAGGGAGGGAGGAAAGAGAGAGGGAAAGAGCCGAGGGGCCCCCATAGAGGTCGTGGTGGGAAGGAGGAGATACGGGAGAAGGAGACCTCGAATTCGGCCTAATTCGGACCGCTTATCTAAATTAACTATTCCCAATAGGTCTCC
>NW_026844811.1:19005692-19015699 GCF_025583915.1 Anolis sagrei ordinatus | reverse complement strand
GCAACCCCTAATCGCTGCAAAAGTGGAAGCAACCCCCCCCCCAATACACACACACACACAAACACACACAAGGCCATGACCAGTATTTCTGTTTTTCTGAAGAAATCTTGGCATCCTGTTTCATCTACCGACTCCTTTGATGATGGAAGCATTTTGGAAGCATCCAAGGCGATGGTCCCACCAAGGAAAGGCAAAGAAGAAGAAGAAGACGAGAGTCTCGCTGAGCCGGAGTTTACGGGAATTTGGGATCAAGAGTGCGACATATTCAAGGTGAAAACTTCGTCATTCCAGATTGTTTATTCCTCACTTTGTTTGGCAGGGTATCCAAATTCACCAAGTTTCTGTTAGCAGAGGTGGTTTATCCTGGGGTGCCAGTCCACTTGGCTTGCTTCACTTTTACAGCTGAATGTGACATTCTTTTGAATGCTAAGGATGGCATGTTGTGTGGGGTTTAGCCTTCTTCCTTGAATTGCAATCTGGGCTGGGCTTTAGCACAGCAGGTTAATCACCAAGCTGCAATAAATATTGCCAAGTGTCAGAGTGAGCGCCTGACTTTTAGCGCAGCTTCTGCCTACCCAGCAGTTCCAAAAACAAATGTGTGAGTAGATAAATAGGTACTGCATTAAAGCAGGGAGGTATTTTAGGCATGGCATTTCGATCAGAAAAAGGAGGAAGTTTACGAACAAAGAAAACTCTTCAGCAAGGCCGGGACCGAGCACAGGCTCTAAAGATGCCAAAAAATGTGGAAAAGCCTCTCTTTCTCTCTCTCTCTCTCTCTCTCTCTCTATATATATATATATATATATATATATATATATAATATGACAAGGTAAAGGTAAAGGTTTTCCCTGACATTAAGTCTAGTCATGTCCGACTCTGGGGGTTGGTGCTCATCTCCATTTCTAAGCCAAAGAGCCGGCGTTGTCCGTAGACACCTCCAAGGTCATGTGGCCAGCATGACTGCATGGAGCGCCGTTACTTTCCCACAGAAGCAGTACCTATTGATCTACTCACATTTGCATGTTTCCCCTTCATGGTCCCTGTGAATCGCACATATGGTAACCCAGTTGAAAGCAGATATTGCGGATCATCTGCCTTGATATTCTGAGTTGTGTGGCTGTGTGGAAGAGCTCGCAGTCTCCTTGTGGAGAGGAAAAGCGGGGTATAGAGGAGGAGGAGAAGTAGTAGTCGTTACTTAACTTCTGGCACTGCTTCAAACCCTTTCCCTTGCTGCCCATTCTGCTTGCCAAAGCTCTCCTTAGAATGTGATCAGTCAAAGAAGCGGAGGACCCAAAGCATTTGCGCTCTTAAACGAGAAGAAAAAATATCTGACGTAGTCGTGGTTCACAGATTTGTGAAGACACATATCACTTCATGTTTGCCGGCTGGTTTGACTTTTCCAACTGAATGTGACATCCTTTTGAGTTTGTGATAAAGATGGGTTCCTGTGGAAAAGAGACGGGATTGCGAACCTTTTGAATACGGCACGGCAACCATGTTAATTTACTTTGGCGGAGCGAGATTGTTAATTTCAGATAAGAAAGGAAAGCCTTCTTTCATTTTCTTTTCTGGTTACATGTGATTTTAGGAAGCAGTGTAGGGACTTTTCAGGAGTTGGGAGCTGGATGTTACCTTTCAAATCGAAGATCCTATGATTCTAAACCAGTGGCTCCCAACCTGTGGTCACTGGACCACCACTGGTCCACAAGAACTAAAATATGGTCCATGGCCTCACCGTTACTACACCTTATAGTGCCGAGGCTTATTAAATATGGTTTTCTTTGGGCAAGCAGATGGTGACTACTGAATGGCATATGTTCTGTATCAGAAACTAGAGCTGATGTGGTTTATCCAATGCAGTTTTCT
Source organism: Anolis sagrei ordinatus (assembly GCF_025583915.1). NCBI lineage: Eukaryota > Metazoa > Chordata > Lepidosauria > Squamata > Anolidae > Anolis > Anolis sagrei. The sequence goes on along the minus strand of NW_026844811.1, from coordinate 19,013,833 downwards.
GAATCAGCACCCCAAATAACCAAACCAAATCTAAAGTTGACCAAAAATGAATCTGTAACCCTTTTGGTACTTACTTACTTAGGCGATCCCTCATTGGCTGAGTAGGATAGTCTTCCAGGATCAGTGTTCTGGTGGGTCTGTAGGTGGCTGTGGAGCCCTATTCTTGCTCTTCATCTTCTCCCACAGTGAGGGCACTGGTTTCCAGGTGGAAGGCGGTCCTGGTCGGGGTTGGCTTGACGTGCCTTCCTTTTGGCAAGTTTCTCTCTTTCGCCCTCCATTTGTGCCTCTTCAAATTCTGCAGCACTGCTGGTCACAGCTGACCTCCAGCTGGAGCGGTCAAGGGCCAGGGCTTCCCAGTTCTCAGTGTCTATGCCAGAGCTTTTAAGGTTGGCTTTGAGGCCATCTTTCAATCTCTTTTCCTGTCCACCAACATTCTGTTTTCCATTCTTGAGTTCGGAGTAGAGCAACTGCTTTGGGAGACAGTGGTCGGGCATCCGGACAACGTGGCCAGTCCAGTGGAGTTGATGGTGGAGGACCCTCGCTTCCATGCTGGTGGTCTTTGCTTCTTCCAGCACGCTGAAATTTCCCCGCTTGTCTACCCAAGAGATTTGCAGGATTTTCCGGAGGCAGCGCTGATGAAATCGTTCCAGGAGTTGCATGTGAAGTCTGTAGACAGTCCATGTCTTGCAGGCGTAGAGCAGGGTAGGGAGGACAATAGCTTTATAGACAAGCACCTTAGTCTCCCTACGGATGTCCTGGTCCTCGAACACTCCCTGCTTCATTTCCCCACCTGTCTTCCCAAGAGATTTGCAGGATTTTCCGGAGGCAGCGCTGATGAAATCGTTCCAGGAGTTGCATGTGAAGTCTGTAGACAGTCCATGTCTTGCAGGCYTAGAGCAGGGTAGGGAGGACAATAGCTTTATAGASAAGCACCTTGGTCTCCCTACGGATGTCCTGGTCCTCGAACACTCCCTGCTTCATRTCCCCAGCTGTCTTCCCAAGAGATTTGCAGGATTTTCCGGAGGCAGCACTGATGGAATCGTTCCAGGAATTGCATAAAAAACTAGAGGCACGAGTTAATGTTTCTCTGTCCACTATTGTTGCACTCCAGAACAGGCATAACCCTGAAATATGAAGGAAATACTGAGCAGCATTCAGTGGACACCAATACTAAAAGACAAGGGAATTAAGGGTGGATGGAGTGAAGAGTGAAATACTCAAGGCGCAATTGCAAATACTACCAACAAAGAGAAGAAATAAGAGAAATGCAAAGAAGACAGAATGAATGTCTAAAGAACTTCTAACTGAGCTAAGACTAAAAAGAGACATGAACAAGTGGAAAAGGGGAGAAATCACCAAATTTAAATACATAACCAACTCTTGTAGCTAAAAGGTTTGTGTTGAACTCCAGAACAGGAATAGCCCTCTGACTTTAAAATACCACACGTTGAGTAGGAAAACAATCCTTTTTTATTGAAGATAAGTAAACGCAGCAAAATAGAAAAACACTTTAAGGGGAAAAGTAAAATCAATTAGGTAAGAAGATAAGCAGGAACAAATTAGTCCAAATGAGGTAAGATCCACTCCCTTTCTGCTGGCTTTTAGAAAAAAAATCAAATCCTGGTTTAGGGACCAGACCTTCGGGCAGTAGAAGTAAATGTATGCAGCATTTCAGAAAGACAGATTTGGCGATTTGACCGACGAGACTGTTTTCTTGTTTTAATTATTGTTTTATTACTTATGGGTGTATTGTTTTAATTTGATTTATGTCTAATTTGTCAGGATTAATTTAGTTATGTATATGTTTTCAAATGCGTTTCTATGTAATTTCAAAATGGAGTCTACTGTGTGTTAGAAATTGCTATGCAGAGTGTTCATGAGGCTGTGATTAAGTAACCTTGAGAGAAATGAGATAATGCATGTTCTGGCTGGGAACAGAAGGGAGTCAACCATCTCAGCCAGAGTGAAGAGAGATAAGCAGCTGTGCAGAGAGACTTTCGTTTTCCACTAGTTCCTGTTTGTAGCTCGCTGTGTTAAGACGTGTGTTTGATGTACTTAGTAAAACTTAGTTTTCTTTTGTACCTGAAAGACTGCAGAGTCCTTATTTCGCATACAGTGTCTGCTAATCTAGCAATCTGGCAAACGTGAATACTCTGACATAATTGTAGTGTATAATTGTAATTGTTTGTACTGGCATTGAATTTTTGCCATTGCTTATGTGTAAACCGCTTTGAGACCCCCTCGGGGTGAGAAAAGCGGTATACAAATACTGTCAATAAATAAATAAATACATAAATAATTTTTTCATACTGCTAGGTGAGCAGAAGCTGGCTGATGGTTGGGAGCTCACCCCAATCCGGACTTGAACTGTCAACCTTTTGATCAACTAGATTTTCTGCAGCTGGCGGTTTAACCCACTGTGCTAAAGCCCGGCCTATAAATTGTATATAAATTGCAGCTTGAGTGGCTTTTGATTTTGTTTTGCGGGCTTTTTGTATGTGTGTGATGTTGGAGGTAATAATAATTTCCTTACAAATCTACATGCTTTCATGCTTTTAATTTCACAATTTTCATAGTCCACAAAAGCCCTTACAAGGCTAGTTGCTCATAGCAGAAATATTGACTCTGTTTTGGCTTTATATGGCTCAGGTCACAGATGACAGAATCGACTCCAAACCTCTTGGTGCATCTGAGCTGGAAAAGGAGATTTTTGCTCCAGATGTGGAGAAGCTGCATAGCGGGATCATTCGTAAACACAGGGTTTGTGGCCGTGAATTTAAGGGGTGCCCTTTCTATAGCAAGCCAAGCCTCATTCATTTCAAGGTTAGTGATCTTTGCTTGGGTGAAAAATAAATGAGGGCGTCTTTTTCAAAACTGCTCAATCTAATTGTTCCAGAAAGATTTAAATATGTTAATTATGTATGGTGCTTTAATTGGTGCATTTAAAATCTATGTCGTGGCTTGCTATTTTGACAAAGTTCAGTTTTCTAAGATTTTTTTAAAATGTGTGTATATATATATATATATATATATATATATATATATATTTGATTTTGTTTATGTCCCACTTTCCTCACATGGGAATCAATTATATTACTGTTTCCCATCGTGGTCAACTGTGAATCGCACATATGGTAATTCCTGCGCAGAACAGTTTTTGAACCTTCTAGAGCAGTGGTTCTCAACCTTCGTAATGCCGCGACCCCTTATACAGTGCCTCACGTTGTGGTGACCCCAAACCATAACATTATTTTTGTTGCTATTTCTTTAATTTTGCTACTGCTATGAATGTAAAAAATCTGAAATGCAGGATGTATTTTCATTCACTGGACCAAATTTGGCACAAATACCCAAAAACAGCACTCCATGCTGTCATGTCAGCTACATGACCTTGGAGGTGTCTGTGAACAACACCGGCTCTTTGGCCTAGAAATTGAGTACCAACTCCCAGAGTTGGACACAACTGGACTTAATGTCAGGGGAAAACTTTTACCTTACGTTATCCAATACACCCAAATTTGAATACTGGTGGGGTTGGAGGGAAAATTGATTATGTCATTTGGGAGTTGTAGTTGCTGGGATTTATAGTTCACCTACAATTAAAGAGCATTTTGAACTCCACCAATGATGGAATTGGACCAAACTTGGCACACAGAACTCCCACAACCAACGAAAAATACTGGAATGGTCTGGTGAGCACTGACCTTGAGTTTGGGAGATGTAGTTCACCTGCATCCAGAGAGCATTGCAGACTCACACAATGATGGATCTGGTCCACACTTGGCACAGATACTCAATATGCCCCAATGTGAACACTGGTGGAGTTTGTTGAAAATAGACCTTGACATTTGGGATATGCAGTTGCTGGGATTTATAGTTCACCTGCAACGAAGAGCCCTCGCTTGCTCCGCACCCCTGCCGGCCGGCGGGAGAGCGGAGCAGCCGAGGGCGCCTGGAGAAGGCCTTGCTCCCAAGGCCCTCGCCTGCTCCGCCCCCCCCCCGCCGGCCGGCGGGAGAGCGGAGCAGGCAAGGGCGCCTGGAGAAGGCCTTACTCCAAAGGCCCTCGCCTGCTCCGCCCCCCCGCCGGCTGGCGGGAGAGCGGAGCAGCCGAGGGCGCCTGGAGAAGGCCTTGCTCCCAAGGCCCTCGCCTGCTCCGCCCCCCCCCCCCCCCCCCCCCCCCCCCGCCGGCCGGCGGGAGAGCGGAGCAGGCAAGGGCGCCTGGAGAAGGCCTTGCTCCAAAGGCCCTCGCCTGCTCCGCCCCCCCCACCGGCCGGCGGGAGAGCAGAGCAGGCGAGGGGCGCCCAAGGAGCCACTCACCCATCCCTCACCTCCTTCTGCCATCAGAAGGAAGCAAGGGACAGGCAGATGGCTTCGCGTGTGGCCTAGCCGCCCGCGGAGCCGCTCGCCCGTCCCTCGCCTCCTTCTGCCATCAGAAGGAGATGAGGGACAGGCGGATGGCTTCGCGCGGGGGAATGCCAGTGGCGCAGGGGGTCGGCCGCCATTTTGGAGGGGGCATGGCCAGCCAATGCGGCTTCGCGACCCCCAGAAAATGGCCAAACGACCCCCCGAGGGGTCGCGACCCCCAGGTTGAGAACCGCTGTTCTAGAATCATATAATCAATTTTGGCGGTAGCCCCGCCCACTCTCCCCATGAGTATAAATAGCCTCCAGTTCTCTTCATCCGCCGCCGAAGCAGCAGCGAGAGAACCTTCACTCAGACTAGCTTCCCTTGATTGGTTTTTTGGCTTGACTCAGACTGCCTGACTTGACTTCTCCTTCTTTGTCCCAGACTGTATTTGACTTGCCTAACTATTTGTCCTTTCTGTCTTGGTTTTGATCTTTCCCTTTTTGACACGGACTGTTTTGGTCTGCCCTTGCTGTGCCCTGTCTGTCTTTCAGTTCTGCCTTTATTCTGATGGACTCAACACATTCTGATAAAGAATCCTCTTCTATACAGTCCCATGCTATAATTTTTTAAAATTCTAAATATTTACATTTTTTAAAAAAAATGATGTACATCCAAAGGTAATTGTAATTGTTTTAAGACAAGTCAAACGCGCATTCTAGACTTTAGGAGAGCTGACGTCCGAAAAATGAAGGAAATTTTGAGCACCATTCCGTGGATGCCAATGCTAAAGACAAGGGGTTTAAGGATGGATGGGAATCATTGAATCATAGAGTTGGAAGAGACCTCATGGGCCATCCAGTCCACCCTGCCAAGAAGCAGGAAAATTACATTCAAAGCATCCCCGACAGATGGCCATCCAGCCTCTGTTTAAAAGCTTCCAAAGACGGAGCCTCCACTACACTCCGAGGCAGAGAGTTCCACTGCTGAACAGCTCTCACAGTCAGGAAGTTCTTCCTAATGTTCAGATGGAATCTCCTTTCCTGTAGTTTGAAGCCATTGCTCCAGGGAAGCAGAAAACTGCTGAACAGCTCTCACAGTCAGTAAATTCTTCCTAATGTTCAGATTAAATCTCCTTTTCAAGAGCCCCCCCCCCCAAAATCATGTTTGCTTAAGTGTGCTTTCTTGCATCGATCTTGCATGTGTTCAGGATTTCCATGACATAAGAGCAGCCTATCCTTGCCAACTATTGTCCTTCGATTATAATGGTGGAAACATGTCTTGATTCTTTACAGGACTTTGACATTGGTAAGACTTATAAAAAGAAGATGGTTCTGATCAATGCTTTCTATGGCATTAACTTCTGCAAGCTAATTGGCGTCAATGAACACCTGAAGGATTTTTTCACTGTGCAGTAAGTAAACATGAGTAGAATGTGGCCTTGTTTTGGGTTGATGGCATGAGAGGATAGGAAACTAGGTGGTGGCAGGGTTTGTCGACCCTCTCACTTAGTTTGGGCCTTCTGTGACTAGATTGATGGAAGTGATCAATTAGATGCCGAACACACATAAATACATTGTTTAAAACAAGTTAAATTGCATAATAAAATTGATATAAAAACAATGTAAAACTATAAAAATCAATGACTTCCAGGTTTAAATCCACGTCCATTTGCATCGTTAAGGTGTTCCATATTCGTTCACAATACTGTGTTTATCTGGTTACAATGAGGTTCCAAAAGCTTGCTCAAAGAGCCAGGTTTTTCCTCTTTTCCTAAAGGTCAGGAGGGAGGGGGGGCAATCTAATATCCCTAGGAAGGGAGTTCCACAGCCGAGGGGCCAACACTGAGAAGGCCCTGTCCCTCGTCCCCACCAAGCGTGGGGTTTTGTGCATGTGTTGTAATGTATCTATTTTTGGCTTTTTAAGTCTCTTGCGCTGTGTTTTTCAGTATTTTAAGAAGTGATGGTCACTTGTTGGCCTGAGAGTTGTCTTGTGTCCAAATTTGGCAGCAATTTACCCAGTGTTTTTTAAGTTGTGTTAATCCCACAAACGAACATTACATTTTTATTTATATAGATTATTATTATTAATATTAATATTATTATTTGCAACATTTATATGCCGTCCTTCTCACCCCAAAGGGGACTCCGAGCAGCTTACAAGATATATATACACACACACACGATATATATATATATATATATACACACACACACATACATACATACACATATACATATACATACATACAATACATTATACCATTAGCACAGTACAGTATCAGCGCTATACATCACTATATTGTACTATACAATTATATTGTAATATTTATTTATTTATGTATTTACTGTATTTGTATACCGCCTTTCTCAGCCAATTGGTGACTCAAAGCGGTTTCCAACAAATCAGTATACATAAAACATAATAGATAAAAAACATTAAACAGTATAAGAACATTACAAAAACAATAAAAGCAACATCATCAATGTCATCAGCATCATCAATATTATTTGTAATATTACATGTAATATAAAATATATTTGAGTGTTGCCAAACCCTGTTTTGTTTGCTGCTGATAGATGATGCAAATACAAATGCGCTTTCAAATGGTGATCTAAATCTACATATTATTATTATTCACCCCTGCAGCCTTGATCCTCCGGGCCCAATGTCTGCTGGAATGTCGTGTGAAGTTGGGGTGACCTTTAAACCGCTGGTAGGTGCAAAACAGAATTGTCCCAACTTATATGGTGTTTGCAAATTTTAAAATAGCAAAAGGATTCAATGAAGAACCAAGTAAGGTTGATATGCTTTTCAAACGGTATCCGATTCAGACAGTTTTTACAACTGTACTAGCTAAGGAGTCAACTTTTTGTAAGTGCTGATTTGGGGAAGTATATTACTTTATATAATATACTAGTTGTCCCCTGCCACGCGTTGCTGTGGCCCAGTCGGGTGATCTGGAAAATAAAGTAATCAGAAAGTATTGGTTTCTAATATCATTTCTTTCTGCTTGTGGGTAAACAATATTTCTTGCTGTTTCTTTGTCAGTGTTGATGTGGAGATTGTCTGGTTTGCCTCCTCTGGAACATGCAACATATCATTGCCCTTCTTTAGGGGTCCCTTTCAAATCTGTGTGGGAAAGTTTGCCTCAATTTTGTCGTTGGTGGGGTTCAGCGTGTTCTTTGATTGTAGGTGAACTATAAATCCCAATAACTACAACTCCCAAATGTCGAGGTCTATTTTCCCCAAACTCCATCTGTGTTCCTAGTTGGGCATGTGGAATATTTGTGCCAAGTTTGGTCCAGATCCATCATTGTTTGAGTCTCTGGATGTAGGTGAACTACAACTCCCAAACTCAAGGTCAATGCCCATCAAACCCTTCTAGTGTTTTCTGTTGGTCATGGGAGTCCTGTGTACCACATTTGGTTCAATTCCATCATTGGTGGGGTTCAGAATGCTCTTTGATTGTACATGTACTATAAATCAAAGCAACTACAACTCCCAAATGACAAAATCCATTTGTTTTACTGATGGTCACTCCTTGGGTTAGTAGGTGTCTTGTGTCCAAATTTTGCGGCAATTCATCCAGTGGTTTTTGAGTTATGTTAACCCCACAAACGAACATTACATTTTTATTTATATAGATTATATAGATATTATATTGTTTCTTGTATTTTATTAATTTTTTCTTTATATTTTACTGCTGTATTCCTATGTTGTATATTTGTATTGCTGTATTGTTGGGATTGGCCTCATGTAAGTCACTCCGAGTCCCCTTGAAGAGATGGTGGCAG
>NW_026844811.1:18911280-18990947 GCF_025583915.1 Anolis sagrei ordinatus | reverse complement strand
AWCTGACTTKMTKTWTSYCCTATAAGCAAAATATGTCCTATCCATCTTTTAYTTAGGTCTTTACCCTTATCATTGAAAGAACGGGCAGTGATAAAGGCAGCAACTATAGCCTGGGGGGCTCCATTGCGGACAAAGAATCCGCTTCTCTTTCCCATTCCGAAGAGATTATCCAGCAGACCGCTCCCTCAGAGAAGCTGATCCCAACGTACAGCAATGGTATGGCCTGTCTTTAAGATACGTTATGCATTACTTTGTGAAATAGTATAGTCTCCCCACCCCCCAAAAAAAAATCCTTGTGGAATTAGAGTTCAGTGATCATTTGCTTCTCAAAGAAGGAAGTTCTCAGCTCCTATGCCATAATATATATGTGAAAAATTATAAATTAGCAATGTGTTGTCAAAGACTTTTATGGCCAGAATTACTGGGTTGCTGTGAGTTTTCCATGCTGTGTGGCCATGTTCCAGAAGCATTCTCTCCTGATGTTTCGCCCACATCTATCGCAAGCATCCTCAAAGGTTGTGAGATCTATAGGAAACTAGGCAAGTGAGCTTTATATATCGGTGGAATAATGTCCAGAGTGGGAGAAAGAGTTAGTTAGGCGAGCCCTCATAGTCCGAGGATGATGGTCCTACAAGTGTAGTATCCTGGCGGTAGGTCCATAGGTGACTGTGGAGCCCTATTCTTGACCTGCATGTTCTCCCTCAGTGAGGGCATCGGTTTCCAGGTGGAAGGCTGTTGGCTCGATACGCCTTCCTCTTGGCACGTTTCTCTCTTTCGCCCTCCATTCATGCCTCTTCAAATTCTACAGCACTGCTGGTCACAGCTGACCTCCAGCTGGAGCACTCCCCCTTCCCAGCCTACCAAGATCATCGTAGGGCTGAGATATTTATTTCTGTGCCTTGAATATTGAGGTGATCCCTCGTTAAACCTTCAAAGTGTAGTATCTTGGCCTTGGATACATAGGTGGCTGTGGAGACCTATTCTTGATCCGCAAGTTCTTCCGTAGTGAGGTCATCAGTTTCCAGGTGGAAGGCAGTTCTGGTCAGGGTTGGCTTGATGTCCCTTCCTCTTGGCACGTTTCTCTCTTTCGCCCTCCATTCGTGCCTCTTCGAATTCTGCATCACTGCTAGTCACAGCTCTGTAATACTTCTATGTCGATGCCAATCTGCTCCTAGTCTAGTTTTTACAGGAAAAATGGAGCCTCTCCATCTTCCACTTCCAATTATGTCACCTTGATGGAGGCATGATGGAAATACATAATACATATATTGGAAAATATATACTGGATGTAACCATATTAGAAATAGGAATTAGAAAATACATATGAAATCACAAAGGGATACTTACTTAGGCGATCCCTCGTTGTCCGAGTAGGATAGTCTTCCAGGATCCGTGTTTTGGTGGGTCCATAGGTGACTGTGGAGCCCTATTCTTGATCTGCATCTTCTCCCGCAGTGAGGGCATTGGTTTCCAGGTGGAAGGCGGTCCCGGTTGGACGCGCCTTCCTCTTGGCACGTTTCTCTCTTTCACCATCCATTAGTGCCTCTTCAAATTCTGCAGCACTGCTGGTCACAGCTGACCTCCAGCTGGAGCGCTCAAGGGACTAGGCTTCCCAGTTCTCAGTGTCTATGCCAGAGTTTTAAAGGTTGGCTTTGAGCATGTCTTTCAATCTCTTTTCCTGTCAACCAACATCCCATTTTCCATTCTTGAGTTCGGAGTAGAGCAACTGCTTTGGGAAACGGTGGTCAGGCATCCGGACAACGTGGCCGGTGCAGCGGAGTTGATGGCAGAGGAGCATCACTTCAATGCTGGTGGTCTTTGCTTCTTCCCACACACTGACATTTGTCCGCCTGTCTTCCCAAGAGATTTGCAGGATTTTCCGGAGGCAACGCTGATGGAATAATTCCAGGAGTTGCATATGACGTCTGTAGACAGTCCACGTCTCGCAGGCGTATATATAGCAGGGTTGGGAGGGGAATAGCTTTATCAACAAGCCCCTTGGTATCCCTACGGATGTCCCGCTCCTCAAGAAGAATGCTGCACTCACAGAGTTCAGGCGGTGTTGTATTTCGGTGTCGATGTTGACTTTTGTGGAGAGGTGGCTGCCAAGGGAGTGGAAATGGTCCACATTTTCTAATGTTACGCCATTAAGCTGTATCTCTGGCATTGGAGAGGGATTGGCTAGTGACTGCTGGAAGAGCACTTGGGTTTTCTCGATGTTCAGTGACAGGCCGAGCTTATCTCTTGTCTGTTTGAGGCAAGTGTGAAAAAGTAGGGGAATTCCAGACACCTCCCAACAAAGGATTCCCCCTCAGGCAGCGACCAGCCAGGCTTTTATTTCGAACATTTTTACCCCGCCCTTCTCAACCCCTTAGGGGACTCAGGGCTTTGAAGCTGCAAGGCCATTAAATACAAATCAAGGTGGCCAATTACAACATTGACATGTGCCTCCAACAGACAAGAGTTCTTTCTCCCATCCTGGACATTATTCCACAGATAAATAAAGCCCAGTTGCCTAGTTTCCAACAGACCTCACAACCTCTGAGGATGCCTGCCGTAGATATGGGTGAAACATCAGGAGAGAATGCTTCTGGAACATGGCCATACAACTCAGAAAACTCACAATAATCCATCAATTAGCAACTTTATTTCAGAAATAAAATCTCTCAAACCTCTGGATTTTTCTCCGGGCTACATTCTTCTCCTCTCCTCACGCAATCTGAAAGCCCACCTTCAAAAGAAAGAACCATATGACACATTTATTTTTATAACCGGCAATTTCACGAAGGAAGTGCCACAAAGGCAAATTGCTAAGAATGATTTCCTCCCCGCCTCCTTTTTGGCTTTCAAAGTCTGCATTTGTTTGGCAGAAGGTGAGGCGAGAATGGAGCGATTTGACAAGGAAATCTTGGTTTGCATGTATGTTGCCCTGCCCAATGCGGTTTTGAAACAAAGCCTTCTATATTTTGAGCCTTTTTCACTTCGAATAATTTTTGTATAAGAAAGAAATATAGGAAATGTTGTATGTGAATATGCAATGCATATGAATCCTGTCAATACTTGCCTGGGAAGAAATTTCAATTCTCTGAAGCTTTAGGGAATGCTTCAAAATCTCCATAAAAGTATCTCCAGAAGCACAAACTTTGTTCATCTCTAGCACCATCTTGTTCTACTTCATAGGAAATCTGCTACAAAACAGGAGCTTTTTTGTTGAGTTGCAGGGTCAGAGAAGTGGATGGCAAAAACAGAAGAACGGCCTGCCTCAGGGCAGCATGCTTATTCCATCTATGTTTAACATTTACGCAAGTGACCAGCCACTGCCAGAAAGGACAGAGAGTTTAATCTATGCTGACGATTGTGCCATCACCACTCAAGCAGGGAGCTTTGAGATGGTTGAACAGAAGCTCCCTAAAGCTTGCTCCATTAATGTTTAAATTTACACAAATGACCAGCCACTGCCAGATCGTGCCATCACCGCTCAATTTGAAATGGTTGAACAGACGCTCTCCGAAGCTTGCTCCATCAATGTTGAACATTTAAACAAATGACCGGCCACGGCCAGAAGAGACAGAGAGCTTCATCTATGCTGACGATCGTGCCATCACCGCTCAAGCAGAGAGCTTTGAAATGGTTGAACAGACGCTCTCCGAAGCTTGCTCCATCAATGTTGAGCATTTAAGCAAATGACCGGCCACGGCCAGAAGAGACAGAGAGTTTCATCTATGCTGACAATCGTGCCATCACCGCTCAAGCAGGGAGCTTTGAAATGGTTGAACAGAGCTTAGCCTGTGATTGTGTTTCAGGATCAGGGTGCTTTGGATGTGGGGAGTGATGTCAATGAGTTCCAAGATGAGTTTCAAGGTGGCAATGGTTTAGCCAGGGATATTGATGCAGAGAATGACCAGGAGATCCCTGTTCAAAGTGTAGTTTCCCATGAAAATGTCCCTGGGGGGTGTGGGGGTGATGGTGTGCTTTCTGAATTGTTACCAGAGAGTTCCCATGACAGGAAACATCTGCAGCTCGGGATTTGGCCCAGCTGCAGAAATTAGATAGACAGGAGGAGATAAATCAAAACAGGAGAGCCAAACAGTGGCTTCGGCATTCTGCCAGGCTCCGAGAGAAAAAGATAATAAATTCTCAGCTAAAGCGAAACCAATTTCTCAGCCCTAGAGACATAGCTAATGAGAAGATAAAAGTCCCAAGTACAAGAAATGTAGCATCGTTTGGAATCAAGTCAAGATATTGTCCTTGTTCATGGAAGTTTTGCTTGGAAAATTCATGTTTTAAGCGCCTTTGTTTCATGGTTTTGATTCTTGGATTTTATGCTTCTCTATTCATGCCTTGGATTCATGCCTATTCGTGCCTTGGATTCATGTTTCCTGATTTCTTGCATTTTATTTGGGAAGTTTTGACTTTATTTTTTATGGACTTTGCTGGACTATTGCCCTGGACTACTTTGTTCCTGCTTATCTTCCTACCTAATTGGACTTACCTATTTTTTCGAAGTGTTTTTTTTTTTACTTTACTGCTTTCTAATTATCTTCAATAAAAGGATTGTTTTCCATTCAACGGTGTGGTGTTTAAAGGCTTTTCCTGTCCTGGAGTGCAACACTTTAGACAATTTTGCAGAGATCAGGAGACTGATGGCTCTGATATTTGTTGAAGCTGTTTGCAATTCATAATGTAGATTTCAAAGTATGTATGTATGTATGTATGTTTAAAAATGCAGTAGCTATGTGCCGAGTGTAATGTATTCCTGTGTGGAAAGAGTTAACTGAACCATGGAGGGAATGGCATTCCTAGAGAGGTCATAAATCAAGTGTATAGAACAAATGGATGCAGCGTCGTCCATTATACGTCACTCTGGAATGCAAGAGGTGTGGACTAGTACTGATAACAGTATGCTCGCAATGTTACGATCGGACAGTAAAGAAGCAAGTTTACTATTTGCTGAGTGTTAAGTAGCTTCTAATGTATATAGCTGTAAAATAAAGTAGTTTATAGCCTAAGGTGGTTGCGATTGATCTGTTCCTGCCTTGCTGTGCTGCCGATGTCACTGACAATATTTTCATTGCTTGGTAGAGATGAGTGAGGAAAAATTAGAAAGCATGTCATATAAACAGTTATTTACATTACGGACCCTCATTTGTCTGCCTTCTAGAACAAATTCACGAAATGGTTTCCGATATGAGTATAACTGAAGAAAAGCCGCCAAGCTCACTGGACTCAATCCCTCTGGAATACCAGTCGAGGGAAGAATCAACTGAAATTACGTTGGGCAAGGTAACACACCAGTGGAGAAACCATATGGGTCTGGGAATGAAGCCCACAACAGAGTGAAATATCCTGTAGACCATAGAGGTGATATGGCCATACAAGACTAGGAGGAGGAATCTGTTATGGAACAGAAGGCAGGTTCTGGATAGGACTTCTCTGTCCGACACTCTCCCCATCCCATCTAAGGTTCTCGCATTCTAAATTGATCCAGTATTCTTAAAATGTAGGAGAAAGGATGCAGACTAAAAACAAAAGTCGTTGCGAGTGAACAATGGTAGATGGTTGTCCTCCAATGCCAATACGATAGAAGCCTTTGCTTGCTGATCTGCCCTCAATTGGTCATCATCTTCTTCTCCTTCTTTATCTGGGGGGGGGGGGATTCTCCACTATTGACCACAAATTGTCTCGATTGGACAATACGACGGAAAAATGATTTTAGTGATAAGGCGCTGAGGACTTGTGCTTTATGATTTTATTGTTTTATTGTTTTTATATGATTTATATTATATGTAATGTTTTTAACTGTATTTTATGTTGTTTGGGGGCATTTACTACTAACTGTAAACCACCTCCGGGTTGAGAGAGGCAGTATGCAAATATAGTAAACAAACAAACGAAATTCATTTTAAATTACCATGTGGCATAATTGCTGGTATTCAACCTTTCAAAAGGCAGTCCATTTGCTTGAAATGCCATTGCCATATTTCTTCTGCCTCAATATGGTTTCTACTGGTCTGTACTAGGCTAAACTGGGCTATACTGGGCCCATGACCCTTGTTGGGTGAGCGGGGTTATTAACAAAAGACCCTCCTCATAAATTTACAGCAGAATAACTTATTAGCAGCAGTGTGACACAGCACTAATAGCCCAAAGTGATACAAAGAACAAAAACACACAGGACAACAAAAATACACAGGCCTTCCATAGGAGGCTTCTCTGTATGAAAATAATATGGTTGCACTATTTACAAGAACTAGGTTTCCATAACACAAATAAACAAATACATAGTAGCTTTACATGCAGCAGCCTTCACATTGGAGCTTTCTCACACCAGGCTTCTCTCACACAGAGGTTTACCTCACACTCCTCAGGACAACACTAGCTTTTGGCCCACTAACAGGCTTCAGCCTACTCACTCTTTTCAGAACGACACTAGCTTTGACCCACTGACTCTTAATAGGCTTCAGCCTACTCACTCTTTTCAGAACGACACTAGCTTTGACCCACTGACTCTTAACAGGCTTCAGCCTACTCCCTCTCTTCAGGACGACACTAGCTTTGACCCACTGATTCTAACAGGCTTCGGCCTACTCACTCTTTTCAGGACGACACTAGCTTTGGCCCACTGATTCTAATAGGCTTTGGCCTACTCACTCTCTTCAGGACGACACTAGCTTTGACCCACTGATTCTAACAGGCTTCGGCCTACTCACTCTTTTCAGGACGACACTAGCTTTGGCCCACTGATTCTAATAGGCTTTGGCCTACTCACTCTCTTCAGGACGACACTAGCTTTGACCCACTGATTCTAACAGGCTTCAACCTACTCCCTCTCTTCAGGACGACACTAGCTTTGACCCACTGATTCTAACAGGCTTCGGCCTATTCACTCTCTTCAGGACGACACTAGCTTTGACCCACTGATTCTAACAGGCTTTGGCCTACTCACTCTCCTCAGGACGACACTAGCTTTGGCCCACTGACTCAAACAGGCTTCAGCCTACTCACGCTCTTCAGGATGACACTAGCTTTGACCTACTGACTCTTAACAGGCTTCAGCCTACTCCCTCTCTTCAGGACGACACTAGCTTTGACCCACTGATACTAACAGGCTTCAGCCTACTCACTCTCTTCAGGACGACACTAGCTTTGACCCACTGATTCTAACAGGCTTCGGCCTACTCACTCTCTTCAGGATGACACTAGCTTTGACCCACTGACTCAAACAGGCTTCGGCCTACTCACTCTTTTCAGGACGACACTAGCATTGACCCACTGATTCTAATAGGCTTCGGCCTACTCACTCTCTTCAGGACGACACTAGCTTTGACCCACTAACAGACTTCAGCCTACTCACTCTCTTCAGGATGACACTAGCTTTGACCCACGGACTCTAACAGGCTTTGGCCTACTCACTCTTGACTCACACTTTCGTAATCAAAATGCCAAGCTAATATTTAATATTTCCAAAAATCTTGTTGTTTTGTGTGGCCATCCAGGTTACAGAAGGTGATATTGGACCTTTTAGCTCTATCAAGCTCCCTATTATTTTCACCCCGGCAGTTCTTGGGAAGGCACAGTCTGATTTTGAAATCACCTTTGACAATCCAGACTGCACCCCGGTAAGTGCTTGATACCATACCTGTTCCATATATGATGTCCACTGCCTCAGAGTGTGGTGGAGGCTACTTCTTTGGAAGCTTTTAAACAGATGGCTATCTGTTGGGGGTGGTTTGATTGTGCTTTTTCTGCCTGGCAGAATGGGGTTGGACTACTTAGCCCTTGGGGTTTGTTCCGGTTCTATGATTTTGTGATAATAAAACACACCCAAATACAAGCGGGGCTAGGAAGTAGTTTGGGGAGATGTGTTCAGGGGGGAAATGAAGAGTTGAACGCCTCTTTTGGAACATCAGAAATGAACGTTCGACTCAAGATTATTAACAGATTATGCCCGGTGATGGAAGGAAGGAACGGAAGGAGGAAGGAAGGTCAAAAGGGAGGAAAGAAAGGATGGATGGATGGAGAAAGAAGGAGAGAGGGAAGGAAGGAAAGACAAAAGGGAAGAAGGAGATGAAAGGGAAGGAGGAAGGAAGGAAGGAAAGAAGAAGAGGAAGGAAAGGATAAAGGAAAGGGAAGGAAAGAGGAGAAGGAAGGAGAAAGAGGGAGGTAAGGAGGAAAGAAAGAGATAAGGAAGGAAAGACAAAAGAGAGGGAAGGATGGAAGGAGAGAGAGGGAAGGAGGGAGGAAAGAGGGAAGGAAGGAAAGACAAAAGGAAAGAAGGATGAAAGAGAAAAGAAGGAAAAAGGAGGAAGGGAGAGGAGGAAGGAAGGGAAGGATAAGATAAAGGAAAGTGATAGGATAAAGGAAAGTGATAAGGAAGGAAAGACAAAAAGGAAGGAAGAGAAGGAACGTAAAAGAAGGAAGGGAGGGAAGGAAGGAAGGGAAGGACAAGATAAAGTAAAGTGATAAGGAAGGAAAGACAAAAAAGAAGGAAGAGAAGGAAGGAAAAAAGAAAAGGAGGAAGAGGAGAGGGAAGGAAGGAAGGGAAGGATAAGATAAAGGAAAGGTGATAAGGTAGGAAAGACAAAAAGGAAGGAAGGAGAAGAAAGAGAAGGAAGAAAAGACATGAAGGAAGAAGAAAGTGGGAGATAAAGAAGAAGGAAAAAGAGAAGGAATGAAAGACAAGGAGGGGGAGAAGGATGGAAGGAGAAAGAGCGAGAGAGGGAAGGAAAGAAGGAGAAAGAAAAAGAAGGAAAGGATGAGAGAGAAGGAAAAGGGAGGAAGGAGGGGAGGGAGGGAGGAAGGAAGGAAGGAAGGAAGGAAGGAAGGAAGGAAGGAAGGAAGGAAGGAAAGGATACGATAAAGGAAAGAAAGAGAAAGAGGGAGAGAGGAAAGGATGGAGGGAACAGGGAAGGAAGGAGAAAAAGGGAGCGAGGAAAGGAGGGAGGGAAGAGGGAAGGAAGGAGAGACAAAAGGGAAGGAAGAAAGGATGAAAGAGAATGAAGGAAAAAGAAGGAAGGGAGGAACAGAAGGAAGGGAYGAAGGGAAGGATAAGATAAAGGAAAGTGATAAGGAAGGAAAGACAAAAAGGAAGGAAGGAAGGAGAAAAAAGGAGAGAGGAAAGGAGGGAAGAAAGGAAAGATAAAAGGGACAAAGGGAAGGATGTAAGGGAAGGAGGAAGGAAAAAGAAGAAAGGAGGGGAGGAAGAGAAAGCAGGAAGAAAGAAAAGGATAAAGGAAAGAGAGAGGAAGAACAGACAAGGAGGAAAGGACAAAGGGGAGGCAAGGAGGAAGCAAAGAGAGAACAAGAAAGGACAAAGGGGAGGGAAGGAGGAAGGAAAGAGAGAAAGAAGGAAGTATGGAATGGTGAGAGAGAGGAGGACCTGAGAAAAGAAAGGGGAAGAGGAAAACGGTCAGCATGTGCTGCCTTTTCCCTCTGTTTGCAGTGGAAAGTGGGAGAAACCAGGCTTAGCAAAACATTTTCTGTGGCTAGCCCATGGAATCAGGCCATCTTCCCCTTCTGCCTGGTTCCTGCTGGCCTTTGGGGTAGTCCGTTCTTCTTGGCAGTTCTGGGCAGCTATGAGGCCATTAGTCCCTAAGGATGAGCCTGCATGCGTTGTGGTGGCAGCTTTTGAGGCCTTTACATCTTTGCCTCTTCAGTTACACTTCAGTGCCGTTGCTGTTTCCGTGGCCGTTCCGGTGTGGATCCGCAATCCAGACATTGACCTCAAAATCTGCATGTATGACAAACTTTATCAAGACTGCATCGTCATTCAAAGCAGGTGAGCGACCTGCTTAGGGAGGAATTACTAATCTCAAGAATAAAATTGGCCACAGTCTCACAAAAGAGTGCGTCAGAGTTGTTCAGAAGATACGGAATCTTATAACACCCTTGCCATTGATGGAATTCCTGTATTTCATCCATGTATTATCATATTTAGGGCATACAGTTTATTTATTTATTTATTTATTTATTTGCACTATGTATACCCCACCTTTCTCTACCCCGAAGGGGACTCGAGGTGGCTCACATAGAGGGTTGTCGCCTGTAGTGAGGGAGAGAGACTATTTCTTTATTTAAGAAAAACCTCTGTACTCTTAAATTGATTCAGTTTCTTCTTTTATATTAGCTGGGACTTTCTGTGTGCTGTTTAACCTTTGTACAGACAATGAGACACTCTTCTGTATGACAAAGTAACACAGTTTATTTATAACTTCTGGCTCCAGCACTTGTGGTTACATTTGTGTTTTGTTGCAATTTTGAGGCTTACAGTCAGTATAATATGCTTGGTTTACTTTTCTGAAGTAGACTTTCAATGTTTCACATTCACAAACATGTTACTTGCTTTACACACTCTGGACTGAAATTATTTTCTAACTAAAACACCACTGGCTTTCTTTATGTTCCTAAAACTTATGTTCTATTTAACTAACTGTTTCTCTATATCAGTAGTCTTTAACACATCTTCATAACTACTTATTCCTAACAGGAGTTCCTAACTCTTTTTTCTCACAGAAGTTCCTAACTGTCTCTCACAAACAGGAATCCCTAACTACCTTCACAAACAGCAATTCCTAACTAACTCACACACAGCAATTTCCTAACTAACTCTTTTGACTCTGTAACTGTTTATTTTTAAACTTTGGCTCCGCCCCTTTGGAATGTTTAGCTCTGTTTTTCCCAACAGTCATCTTGGCCAAGCAACCTCTTCAAATCCTGGGCCTACACTAATCTGCATATGACCAATCGGCTTCCATATGCAAATGACTCCTATCTCTCCTGTTGCTACCCTGTCTGTGCCTATTCTTCCCTATCTGCCATATGTAAACATAGAGCTATACACCAAAAATTTAACATAGAGTAGCAATTTCGCTACATTGCCATTTAACCAAACCGAGCATCCTCTCCACATTCTCTTTCGGATTTCTACCTGGACTTTTCCTTCCATTCATTTTCTGTTAGCTCGATGTCGGCCGGCTATTTTTAACTTGGTTTGCTTTCTTTCTATTTTAAATCCCACTTAAATACAAGCAAATATTATTATTCGTATTCCTTTTATACCCTTGCTGTTGGGAGGCAGACATTCTCGGCGGCTCGCTCAAATTAGACACAACGGAGATTCTTCACAGTTGGGTGGAAATGAATAAAGCCGTTATCTCCAAAATTCAGCTTACAAATGTGACAAGTGTCGAATTATGTAAGAGACTTGCCTGGGTCTAGTACAGGATTAGGAGTACAGAGACGGAATAACTTTTCTATCAGATCAATGCCATTTCATTCTTCATTGCACAACCCAGGTTTTTAGAGGCTCCTGCAGGAAAGATGTGAAATTACGGACTTACACCCATCCATTTTGGCTTTTTTTTTTGTATCCTTATGACTGTAGTAAGCACCGTTTAGAAAGCAAATAATACTAGCCTAACAGGACCAAAAATGTATAATATCACAAAGGACGACCACCTCACCCGCCTGATAGGAAACCTGCTACAAAACAGGAGCTTTTTTGTTGAGTTCCAGGGCCAGAGAAGCAGATGGCAGAAACAGAAGAGCGGCCTGCCTCAGGGGAGCGTGCTTGCTTCATCCATGTTCAACATCTACACAAATGACCAGCCACTGCCAGAAGGGACAGAGAGCTTCATCTATGCTGATGATCGTGCCATCACCGCTCAAGCAGGGAGCTTTGAGATGGTTGAACAGAAGCTCTCCGAAGCTCTAGGTGCTCTTACTGTCTATTACAGGGAAAACCAACTGATCCCTAACCCATTTAAAACACAGACGTAGGCCTTTCATCTCAAGAACAGAGAAGCATCCCAAGCTCTGAGGATGACCTGGGAAGGAATCCCACGGGAACTTTGCAGCGCACCCAAATGCCTGGGAGTCACCCTGGACTGTGCACTGACCTACAAGAAGCACTGCCTGAACATCAAGCAAAAAGTGTGCGCTAGAAACAATATCATACAAAAGCTGACCGGCACAACCTGGGGATCACAACCAGACACAGTGAAGACATCTGCCCTTGCACTATGCTACTCTGCTGCTCAGTATGTATGCCCAGTGTGGAACACATCTCACCACGCTAAAACAGTGGTTGTGGCTCATAATGAGACATGCTGCATTATCACGGGGTGTCTGCGCCCTACACCACTGGAGAAATTACACTGCTTAGCCGGTATTGCACCACCTGACATCCGCCGGGAAGTGGCAGCCAATAGTGAAAGGACCAAGGCAGAGACATCTCCAGCTCATCCCTTGTTTGGGTATCAGCCAGCACGTCAACGACTTAAATCTAGAAATAGTTTTCTAAGATCTACAGAGACACTCACTGGAACACCTCAGCAAGCGAGAGTCCAAAAGTGGCAGGCTCAAACCCAGCACCTCAATCCGTGGGTGATACCAGATGAGAGACTCTCCCCTGGGCACACAGAAGACTGGGCGACTTGGAAGGCGCTGAACAGACTGTGCTCGGGCACCACGAGATGCAGAGCCAACCTCAAGAAATGGGGCCACAAAGTGGAATCCTCGACATGCGAGCGTGGAGAAGAGCCAATCACTGACCACCTGCTGCAATGCCACCTGAGCCCTGCCACATGATGCACCATGGAGGACCTCTTTGCGGCAACACCAGAGGCACTCCAAGGGGCCAGATACTGGTCAAAGGACATTTAATCATCTACTAAGTTTGCAAAATCTGTGGGTTTTTTTATCTGTTTATTTGTTTTGTTCTGTTAGAAATGTAATACAATGTTCTGGTTGCTGATGACACAATAAATAAATAAATAAATAAATTTCCCCTCTTACATACATACCCAGCTCCCTCAGGCACTCCTCAGAGGACAAGGTTTCCAGTAGACCTTCTGACCATAGGACAGAGTCGGCATCAGGCCCACTCAGGCTTTCCACTTCTTTTCTTTTCTTTTTCAGAGCCACCAGTGCCCTACGCTTACAGTTTGATGTTTGCAAGGAATTGGACAACCACATGGAGCTGCTTCCAAAAACGGGCTACATCCAAGCACAGTCATCTTTCAGTGTGCAGCTGAAATTTCTGCCAAGGTAGATTTCCATTGTTGCGCCTCTTGGTACCAAATACTTTATTGTATATTGACTGACAGTATTCCCCGTCCTTCTTTCCCCAAAACAGCTTGCAGAAATGTTAAAACAGTTGGTGACAACATTTTGAAAATAACAAACGTCTGGAATCTTAGGCATTTAATATTTTTTACAACATTTATATGCCGCCCTTCTCACCCCGAAGGGGACTCGGAGCGGCTTACAAGAAATATATATATATATATATATATATATATATATATATATATATACACATCACATACACATACAACATATTATATTATTAGCATAGTACAACATCAGTATTATATATTACCATATTGTACTACACCATTATATTGTAATATTATTAGTAACATTACATGTAATATAAAATATAATAATAATAATAATAATAATAATTAGTATTATATTGTATTACATTATAATATTATTCACTTTCACTTCACTTCACTTAGGCGATCCCTCGCTTTCCGAGGATGATTGTCTTCCAATATTCTTGTGGGTCCGTATGTGGCTGTGGAGCCCTATTCTTGCTCTGCATCTTCTTCCGCAGTGAGGGCATTGGTTTCCAGGTGGAAGGCGGTCTCGGCCGGGGTTGGCTTGACGCGCCTTCCTCTTGGCACGTTTCTCTTTTTCACCCTCCACTCGTGCCTCCTCAAATTCTGCAGCACTGCTGGTCACAGCTGACCTCCAGCTGGAGCGCTCAAGGGCCAGGGCTTCCCAGTTCTCACTGTCTATGCCAGAGTTTTTAAGGTTGGCTTTGAGCCCATCTTTAAATCTCTTTTCCTGTCCACCAACATTCCGTTTTCCGTTCTTGAGTTCGGAGTAGAGCAACTGCTTTGGGAGACGGTGGTCGGGCATCCGGACAACGTGGCCGGTCCAGCGGAGTTGGTGGCGGAGGACCATCGCTTCAATGCTGGTGGTCTTTGCTTCTTCCAGCACGCTGACGTTTGTCCGCTTGTCTTCCCAAGAGATTTGCAGGATTTTCCGGAGGCAGTGCTGATGGAATCGTTCCAGGAGTTGCATGTGACGTCTGTAGACAGTCCACGTCTCACAGGCATAGAGCAGGGTTGGGAGGACAATAGCTTTATAAACAAGCACCTTGGTATCCCTACGGATGTCCCGGTCCTCAAACACTCTCTGCTTCATTCGGAAAAATGCTGCGCTTGCAGAGCTCAGGCGTTGTTGTATTTCGGTGTCGATGTTGACTTTGGTGGAGAGGTGGCTGCCAAGGTAGCGGAAATGACCAACATTTTCTAATGTTACACCGTTAAGCTGTATCACTGGCATTGGAGAGGGGTTGGCTGGTGCCTGCTGGAAAAGCACCTTGCTGGAAAAGCACCTATTATAAATATTATATGTATATACAATATATTATATTGTATTTATTGTATTGTATTATTAGCATAGCACAGGAGACAGGGTGGAACTGTCTTCTGCCCCCTCTCTCTTCACTCTGGCCCAGAGCAACACAGTAGCCTTGAATAGCCTTTCAGCTTCAAGGTCTGACTGCTTACTGCCTGGAGGAATCCTTTGTTGGGATGTGTAAGCTGGCCCTGATTGATTCATGTCTGGAATCCTGTTTTCTGAGTGGTGTTCTTTATTTACTTTACTTATTTATTTATTTATTTATTTATTTATGTTCTTACCATACGTCAAGGCTAAGCCGCTCCTCATAGGGCTTTTTCTCCAGACCCTTGATCATGCTAGTCGCCCTCCTCTGGACACTTTCCAGCTTGTCAACTCTCACATATTTATACATGGCTATCCTGTCTCTTCTCAACTTTCTCTTCTTCAGGCTAAACATGGCCAGCTCTTTAACCCGCTCCTCATAGGGCTTGTTCTCCAGACCCTTGATCATTTGAATCACCTTCCTCTGGACACATTCTGGCTTGTCAACACCTCCCTTCAATTGTCCAAAATAATAATAATAATAATTACAATAATAATAATTAGAATAATAATGTGGAATGTCACCTTGAGGGTCATCTAAAGCACAACTAATGCACTCTTGAAAGACAGTAACCCAGTTCCTGTTACTATAACAATTTCCAGTCCAAAAACTTCCAATGTGGTGGACCGCTGCATCGCTATTGTCAAGTAGATGGAGAGGCACACAGCTCGGATTAACCGTGTTAATCTGCATTTTTTTAAAAATCGAGAAAAGCTTCAAAAGGAGATTTGATGCGATTAAGGCAGTTCTGGCTCATGAAATAAGCTTTGGAGTGGTTAACAAAACAGAGACAGCAAAGCGGGTGGGCGTGGGGGTTGAACCACAAGCTTGGCTGCTGAAAAGGCCGAGTTAGTGGCACATAACGACAATGCTCGAGTGCTCCTGAGAGCAGAATACAGCCTCTCTTTCAGTGGCCATGCTGCGGGAATTCATCCATTCAGATGGTGAAATGACAACTCCCATCAGGCAGAGCTGTAAGACTTCACATTCTAACTGTAGGATTGAGTTCCTATGGGGAGAAAGTAGACCATGTCCCAGAAGCATTCTCTCCTGATGTTTCACCCACATCTATGGCATGCGTCCTCAGAGGTTGTGAGGTCTGTTGGAATCTAGGAAAATGCAGTTTATATATCTGTAATGTAATGTAAATGTAATGTTCATTTGTGGGATTAACAGAACTCAAAGACCACTGGACAAATCGACACCAAATGTGGACACAAGACACGTAACAACCCAATGTATGTCTTTCGCTTGAGAGTTGTATTTGCTGGGATTTATAGTTCACCTACAATCCAAGAGCATTCTGAACCGCACCAGCGATGGAATTGAACCAAACTTGGCACACACTTCTCCCATGACCAACAGAAAATACTGGAAGGGTTTGGTGGGCATAGACCTTGAGTTTTGGAATTGTAGTTCACCTACATCCAGAGATCACTGTGGACTCAAACAATGATGGATCTGGGCCAAACTGTACACGAAGACTCAATATGCCCAAATGTGAACACTGGTGGAGTTTGGGAAAAATAGAATCTTGAGTTGTAATTGCTGGGATTAATAGTTCACCTACAATCACAAAGCGTTCTGAATCCCACCAACGATAGAATTGGGCCAAACCTCCCCCACAAAACCCCCATCTGGGCCACAGCAAACTAACAACAGGAGCCCAGTAGTGCCCAGCTAGACATTAGTATAGCCGTTACGTTGTGATATGCAGGCATCTTCAAGAGAACATGATGGAGTTTTGAGACTTGGATCCTTTCTTTCTGTCTGGTGTGATTGACACCGTGGCTTATGCAACCTTGGGACTTGAATCTCTCTTTGGCCGTGGAAAGCCATGGGGTGGTCTTGGGCAAGGTGCACCCTGTCAGAGGAAGGCGATGACAAGCCCACACTGAAAATACATCTCATGATGAGGGTCACTAGAGCAAGTCAAGCCTGAACTTTTGATAGAAGCCAAGATGACTAAACGGCATGTCATATTTTTGACAGATCATGAGAAACATGACTCACTAGAAGAAAAATATGCTTGGAAAGGTAGAAGGCAACAGATAGGATGACTTTGGAGGGCCCTCATTCATGGACTTGCCATAAATCAAACTTGAGTCAACAACAGTTAACGGCAACATCACTTTCAGGTTGACAAAAGGCAGAAACAACCATTCTTCAATAGCAATAGATGGGACTTCAGATAAGTTCTGTTACTAATAGCTCCCTTATGAAAATGTTATTTATTTATTTCGAGTACTTCTACCCCGCCCTTCTCAACCCGCGAGGGGGGACTCAGGGTGGCTTATGAAAGGCACAATTCGATGCCTACACAGTAATACACATACGTATAACACAGCAATTAAAACAATTATAACAGTTAAAACCATCAATATATAACACAATCAATAAAACTAATCTCATGCTCAGCGTTCATCCTTCAGAGTTCCATAATTCCATTCCACTTTGTCCATTCTTGTCAATCGTCAAAGTCAGGTTGTCCAAATCCCTGGTCCCAAATCCATGTTTTCAATTTTCTCCTAAAGGAAAGGAGGGATGTCGCTGATCTAATTTCCCCGGGGAGCGAATTCCACAGGTGAGGGGCCACCACCGAGAAGGCCCTGCTCCTCGTCCCCACCAATCTCACTTGTGATAGAGGCGGGGCCAAGAGCAGGGCCTCCCCAGAAGATCTTAGACTCTGAGGTGGGACTTAGAGGGAGATCCGTTCGGACAGATACACTGGGCCAGAACCGTATAGGGTTTTGTAGGTCAAGACCAGCACTTTGAATTGAGCTTGGAAGTGGACAGGCAGCCAGTGGAGCTGACACAACAGGGGGGTGGTATGCTCCCTGTATGACGCTCCTGTAAGTACTCTGGCTGCCTTCCGCTGGACTAGTTGGAGTTTCCGAACAGTCTTCAAAGACAACCCCACGTAGAGTGCGTTGCAGTAATCTATCTGGGATGTAACAAGAGTGTGGACCACCGTGGCCAGATCCGACTTCCCAAGGTACGAGCGCAGCTGGCACACAAGTTTTAATTGTGCAAAAGCTCTCCCGGCCACCGCTGAGACCTGGGGTTCCAGGCTCAGTGATGAGTCCAGGATCACTCCCAAGCTGTGAACCTGCGTCTTCAGGGGGAGTGTAAGCCCATCTAACACAGGCTGTCACCCTATGCCCTGTTCGGCCTTACAACTGACCAGTAGGACCTCTGTCTTGTCTGGATTCAATTTCAATTTGTTAGCCCTCATCCAGTCCAACACAGCGGCCAAGCACCGGTTCAAAGTTTGGACAGCCTCCTTGGTAACAGGTGGAAAGGAGTGACAGATTTGGACATCATCTGCATAGAGATAACATCTCATTCCGAAACTCCGAATGATCTCCCCCAGCGGCTTCATGTAGATGTTAAATAAAAGACTACATATATGTGCAGAGGTGGCCCTAGGTAAGCAAACTGTATTTTGGTGCCCTCCCCCCAGCCAATCATTGATATATATTTTCTGTTCGTGGTGGGAGTTCTGTGTGCCATATTTGGTTCAATTCCATCATTGATGGAGTTCAGAATGCTCTTTGATTGAAGGTGAACTATACATCTCAGTAACTACAAGTCGCATATGTCAAGGTCTATTTTCCCCCAAGAGTGCCCCTGGGCAACATCAACTGTACCGTGGATGCTTACTTTGCGTAAGGGTTGAGCCGCCCCTGTCCGCTTTCCAACTGCTCTTCCTTAGGTGGAATCTCTACCTTTTATTTTTCATTGATTGGTTTGGGGGTGTGGGGGGCATGCCAAAATACTGTTTGCTTACACTTGAAAATTACCAAGGGCCGTACAGCCCGGAAAACTCACAGCAACCCTATAACCAAACGCCCGCATGTATTTCATAGGTTGAGCCCATCTTTCTGGCTTATCTCATGGGTCATTGCCCTCTGCTTCAAAAACTACAAACCAACTGACTCCAGATAAATCTCTGTCCCATTTATAAGAATGTGGGAGCGGCCTCAACGAAGGTCCCAAATAAAATGAAACATGGGTTGTTGTAGGTTTTTCCGGGCTATATGGCCATGTTCTGGAGGCAATTTTTCTCCTGACGTTTTGCCTGCATTTATGGCAAGCATCCTCAGTGGTAGTGAGGTCTGTTGGAAGTAGGAAAAATGGGTTTATATATCTGTGGAATGACCAGGGTGAGACAAAGGACCCCTGTCTGTTGGGGCACCTTGATTAGCATTTGATGGCCTGGCAGTGCCTGGGGCAATCTTTTGTTGAGAGGTGATTAGATGTCCCTGATTGTTTCCCTGATTGTTTTGCTGTTGTAATTTTAGAGTTTTAAAATACTGGTAGCCAGATTTTGTTCATTTTCATGGTTTCCTCCTTTCTGTTGAAATTGTCCACATGCTTATGGATTTCAATGGCTTCTCTGTGTAGTCTGACATGGTGGTTGTGAGAGTGGTCCAGCATTTCTGTGTTCTCAAATAATATGCTGTGTCCAGGTTGGTTCATCAGGTGCTCTGCTATGGCTGACTTCTCTGGTTGAAGTAGTCTGCAGTGCCTTTCATGTTCCTTGATTCGTGTTTGGGCAATGCTGCTGCATTTGGTGGTCCCTATGTAGACTTGTCCACAGCTGCATGGTACACGGTAGACTCCTGCAGAGGTGAGAGGATCCCTCTTGTCCTTTGCTGAACGGAGCATTTGTTGGATTTCTTGGTGGGTCTGTAGATTGTTTGTATGTTGTGTTTCCTCATCAGCTTCCCTATGCGGTCAGTGGTTCCCTTGATGTATGCAACAGCAAAACAACAGAGGGGAAACAAACAGGCACATAAAATCACTCTCAACAAGAGATTCCCCCCAGGCGCTTCCAGGCCATTGAATGCAAATCAAGGTGATCAGCTGAAACATTACCCTGGTCATTCCACAGATATATAAACCCATTTTTCCTACTTCCAACAGACCTCACTACCTCTGAGGATGCTTGCCATAGATGCAGGCGAAACGTCAGGAGAAAAATTGCCTCCAGAACATGGCCATATAGCCCGGAAAAACCTACAACAACCCAGTGATCCCGGCCATGAAAGCCTTCGACAATAAAATGAAAGATATTTGCTCGAGGAACATTGGCCCAAACAAGCCCCATGGAAATGTGTTCATCTTCTTTTGCCTTTGGCAACAGATTTTGCCTAGCACACAAAGGCATGTAAAAAGGATTGGGCATAAAAACATCCCAAACCTATGAACTAGTTCAAATCGGGGCGATAAAATATTTTAAAGTGCCAATTCCACGTGGGAGACAACAAAGCGGGACATTAAAGACTTCTCCTGCCCCTGTTTCTTTGCCTCTAATTCTCATTAATGCTCCTGATAAGTGCTTTCGTTTTGCATGACTAAAGGGAGCTGATTACAAGGCCGGGCGGTATTTACCAGCATTTTAAGAAAGCATTAACTGATACGTTGCTCTTTTCCTCGCAAAAATATTGCGCTATAAATAGGGCTTTTGAAAAACGCTCGGTAATCAGGATGTAAGCTTCCTCCACCCCAGCTGTAATCAGGACCACAGATGAGACCCATCTTGGGCAATCTGTTCTTTTGACATTGATGGTAATTAATTACCAGTTGCTCTGCGTCAGTATCAATGGGACGGCAGAGCCATGCCGCTCCAGAAAGAAGGCCGGGCGGCGAGAAGAGCCTTTGCAACGATCCCCCTCGGCCTGATTACCCAGCGGGGAGAAGGGATGTGTACGCAGCGCTTGCCAGAGCCTCCTGCGAGTAGAAACCCAGTTTGTGGGCTGGAGCCAAATTAGTACAAAGAGGGTATCATTTTCGGAGCGCTCTTTCTATTTTAAGTCCTAAAACACTTGATACCTCCCTCCCATATCTCCGGAGAGGCGATGTTCTAAAGGCCGCGTGCCCGCCCATCCATCCCATTATGGGGCACAAAGATGAATCAAAACTATTTATTTATCGTGCCAGAAATGAGAATACAGTTATAATTTGTAGAAAAACCACAAACAAAGTTAAAAATTTGGCATTATACTAAATTTCCTGGAGTGCCTCTGGTGTCGCTGTAAGAAGGTCCTCCATTGTGCATGTGGCAGGGCTCAGGCTGCATTGTAGTAAGTCGTCTGTGGTTGGCTTCTTCTCCACACTCGCATGTCACGGACTCGGGTGGTTCAACCCATTACGCAAAGTAAGCACTTGCAGTAGAGTTGATTTTGCCCAGGGGTGCTCTTGAGGCACTCTTAGGGGAAAATAGACCTTGACATATGCGAGTTGTAGTTACTGGGATGTATAGTTCACCTACAATCAAAGAGCATTCTGAACTCCACCAATGATGGACTTGAACCAAATATGGCACACAGAACTCCCACGACAAACAGAAAATGCCGGAGGCTTTGGTGGGCATTGACCTTGAGTTTTGGAGTTGTAGTTCACCTCCATCCAGAGACCACTGTGGACTCAACCAATGATGGATCTGGACCAAGCTTGGCACAGATACTTAATATGCCCAAATGTGGACACAGGTGGAGTTTGGGGTAGATAAACATTGACACTTGTGAGTTGTAGTTACTGGGATGTATAGTTCACCTACAATCCAAGAGCATTCTGAACTCCACCAATGATGGAATTGAACCAAATATGGCACACAGAACTCCCACAACGAACAGAAAATATATATATCAGTGATTGGTTTGGGGGAGCACCAAAATACTGTTTGCTTACCATTGAAAATTACCATAGCCCTGCAGCCGGAGGTGCCTCTAGAGCGCCCCTCAGGGATTCGCGCTATACGCAAATGCATAACTTGCCTATTGCTTCAGCCGCCCCTTTATATGGTCATGTTTGTTCCATAAGCATTTTCTCCTGACGTTTCGCCTGCATTTATGCCAGGCATCCTCAGAGGTTGTGAGGTCTGTTGGTGATGTGGAGATATTGGAAATATTTATACATGTATTGTATATACATTAGGAGCACTGAAATATAGAAAAACCAGGTTCTCTCTGTATTAGGAAGCCAAGCTGACAGGAAGGAATGCTGAAGGAGATCTGTGTTGAAAAGGGGAGGAGAAGGGGTCATGTTATGTATACATTCCAGAGACTGGTACAACTTAGCACAGGCCATACCTCCTTACTTCTAAAAGTTAGGAGTTTCTCTCCCTCCTTCCTGACCTTTAGGAGGCATCTAAAGACCTGGCTGTGGAACCAAGCGTTGGGCCCATCATGGGAGTATTTCAAGTAAAGAGAAAGTTGAAAGTGCAATGACCCAGGACAGTTTACAACAACGGCTATGTCTCTGTGTGATAGGTGATGTTATTTTATGTGATGTGTTTAATAATGTTTAATGTTTTATTAGGGGAGGTCAATTTTAATGTTTTATACTGTTTTTATCGATGGCATTGAATTGTTGCCAGCACTGTGAACCGTCCTGAGTCCCCTTCGGGATTGAGAAGGGCAGCATACAAAAATCACAAAGAGTAGGTTCTTGTGGGTTTTTTCGGGCTATAGGGCCATGTTCTAGAGGCATTTCCTGACGTTTCGCCTGCATCTATGGCAAGCATCCTCAGAGGTAGTGAGGTCTGTTGGAAGTAGGACAATGGGTGTATATATCTGTGGAATGGCTGGGGTGGGGCAAAGAGCTCTTCTCTGCTGGAGCTAGGTGTGTTTCAACTGACCACCTTCATTAGCATTTGAAGGCCTGGCTGAGCCTGGGAAAATCTTTTGTTGAGAGGTGTTAAGATGTGCCTGGTTGATTCCTCTCTGCTGTTTTGCTGTTGTAATTTTAGTGTTTTTTTTAATACTGGTAGCCAGATTTTGTTCATTTTCATGGTCTCTTCCTTTCTGTTGAAATTGTCCACATGCTTGTGGATTTCAAATCTGGCTACCAGTATTAAAAAACTCTAAAATTACAACAGCAAAACAGCAGAGAGGAAACAATCAGGCACAGCTTAACACCTCTCAACAAAAGATTGCCCCAGGTTCAGCCAGGCCTTCAAATGCTAATGAAGGTGGTCAGCTGAAACATTCACACCTAGCTCCAGCAGAGAGCTTCTTTGCCCCATTCCACAGATATATAAACCCATTGTCCTAATTCCAACAGACCTCACTACCTCTGAGGATGCTTGCCATACATGCAGGCGAAATGTCAGGAGAAAATGCCTCTAGAACATGGCCCTATAGCCCGAAAAAACCCACAAGAACCTAGTGATTCCAGCCATGAAAGCCTTCGACAATACATCACAAAGAGTGTTGCTCTTTATTTACTGTCCTGATTTTAGAGGTTCTTTTTTAAATACTGGTAGCCAGATGTTGTTCATTTTCATGGTTTCTTCCTTTCTGTTGAAATTGCACACATGCTTGTGGATTTCAGTGGCTTCTCTGTGTAGCCTGGCATGGTGGTTGTGAGAGTGGTCCAGCATTTCTGGTTTTGCACTCTCTACCCGTCGTATCCTCTCAGTACGTCTTCTTAGGTCTTTCACAATATTTATTTATTTATGTAAAACTTTTGTATACCGGTCTTCTTACCTCTGACGAGGGACTCAGGCCGGTTTACAACAGAGGAATTCATACACAATAGTTAAAACATCACATCCTATAAAATACTAATATAAAACACATTAAAATACAATCATATAATTACATAAGGCCAAGTCGTCAGAATAAAATCACAATTCATCAACATCCGTCCGTGTAATCCAGAGTTATTGACTCACTCATCAAATGCCAGATTCCAGAGCCAGGTTTTCACCAACTTTCTAAAGGTCAGGAGAGAAGGGGCAGTTCTAATCTCCAATGGGAGAGAGTTCCAGAGCCGAGGGGCCACCACCGAGAAGGCCCTGTCCCTCATCCCCACCAGGCGCGATTGCGAGGGTGGTGGGACCGAGAGCAGGGCCCCTCCAGAAGATCTTAACAACCTTGATGGTTCATAGGGGAGAATCCGTTCGTGTCATAATATTCTGTTTCAGGCAGTCTCTTCCAGAAGATGCAGGCAAATATTTTGATGAAAAAACAAGAGTCCTGGAAGTCCCCGTCACGATCACAGTTTCAGAACAGGTCAGTGATGTGCAGCTTTTGCCTTTCCTGAAACCAGCTTGCTGTGGAATCATACATGGGTCTATTTTCCATAATTTTATGCAAAATAAGTATCTCCAGAACTTTGAAAAGATGGCATAACAAGGAGATTACTCTATAACTTTTTGGATCGTTGCAGTCTTTGCCTGGTTTCAGAATGGCGATGACTCTTGTTTTCCTCCAGATTTTAGGGATCTGACAGGATGCAGTGCAGTTGTTCATCGGCTTTCCTAATTGGGGCACTGAACATATAATAATAGTAATAATAATAATAATAATAATAATAATACTTTATTTATACCCCACCATCTCCCCAAGGGGACTCGGGGCAGCTTACATGAGGCCAAGCCCAACAAAACATCCGTAAAAACAAAACAGCAAGCAAATAAAACAGTACAATTAATATAACTCACATATAAACAGTAACACATAGGATTTGCCCAAGCCAATTTTTAGTGAAACTCAAGGCAAGCGTGCTTGATGTTCCTGTTTTATTGCTCAACAATAAAATAAAATAAAGTTAGCTGAGAGAATGGACTGATCCTACGTGACCAAATGGACCTCCTCGATAGATTAGGGATTTGAGTCGGATTATTTTCCATCATATTCCAACTCTTTGATGTTCCCATTGGTTTTTTTTTTCCAGAGGAAGCAAGTTCAGTTTACTGTTCATGCAATTGTGACTACCTCAGATTTGGAAATCAACCCAACTGAAGTCGATTTTGGATACTGTTCCATCTTCGAAGCTGTGCAGACAACAATTACACTAACAAATAAGTCCATCCTTCCCCAGGAGTTTGGCTTTGTGGACCTCCAGGAGGTAAATTATAATATTATAATGTCATACGATATAATACTCGTAATAATAATAGTACAATATTACAATTATATATTTTATATTACATGTGATATTACTAATAATATTACAATATAATGGTCCAAAGCCACCTCTCTTTTTTTTTCTCATCCGTTAGATTAACGAACTTAACTCTTGGTTTCTTCCTCTGCCATACACATTTAGATAAGTCATCTCAGTGTCATCTCTATCGTGATTGTGTCTATTGGAATTTTTATTTTATTATTACTATTATTATTTTATTATTATTTTAATGTCATTTTAATAATGTTGTTGTTGGGAGATGGTGGCGGGGTAGAAATAAAATTTATTATTATTATTATTATTATTATTATTATTATTATTATTATTATTTTAATGTCATTTTGATAATGTTGTTGTCTGTCGTATATGCTTGGATTTTATTGCTGTATTATGTTGTCCGGGCTTGGCCCCATGTAAGCCGCTCCGAGTCCCCATCGGGGAGATGGTGGCAGAGTAGAAATAAAGATGATGATGATGATGATGATGATGATGATGATGATTATCAGCACATTGGAGTTCTATAACAGATGTATTCCACACTGGGCATGCCTACTCAGCAGCAGAGTAGCAAAGCGTGAGGGCAGATGCCTTCACTGTGTCTGGTTGTGATCCCCAGGTTGTGCCAGTCAGCTTTCGTATGATATTGTTTCTAGCGTCACTTTTTGCTTGATGTTCAAGCAGTGTTTCTTGTAAGTCCGAACATGGTCTAGGATAACTCCCGGGTATTTTGGGTGCAGTGCTCCAGTGGGATTCCTTCCCAGGCAGAGGTGGCCCTAGGTAATTTTCAACGGTAAGTAAACAGTATTTTGCTCCCCCCCCCCCCCCCCCCCCCCCCCCCCCCCCCCCCCAACCAATCACTGCTATATATTTTCTGTTCGTCGTGGGAGTTCTGTGTGCCATATTTGGTTCAGTTCCATCCTTGGTGGAGTTCAGAATGCTCTTTGATTGTAGGTGAACTATACATCCCAGTAACTACAACTCGCATATGTCAAGGTCTATTTTCCCCCAAGGACGCCCCTGCGCAAAATTGACTATACTGCAAATGCTTACTTTGCGTAATGGTTGAGCCGCCCCTGTTCACTAATGGGGAGGATAAGTAAAGGTATAAAATTATTATTATTATTATTATTATTATTATTATTATTATTATTATTATTAATCTCTATTCCGTGTTTTAAAAACCTGCATATTTCTGAGTTTTGGTAGTGATTGGAATAAATATATCATCTTCGGATGTACATTCATTTTAATGACTACTATCCTCCGGTGGGAAGGTATCAGCGCTCCATGCAGTCATGCTGGCCACATGACCTTGGAGGTGTCTATGGACAACGCCAGCTCTTCAGCTTAGAGATGGAAATGAGCGCCAATCCCCAGAGTCAGACACGACTGGACTTCACGTCAGGGGAAAACCTTTACCTAAATAATAATAATAATAATAATAATAATAATAATAATAATGTATACCTTGACTTATCCTCCCCATTAGTGAAAGATTTAGATATTTCCAATTTTCCAAAAAAAAAAAAAAGTGTTCTTTAACACATTCGTTTTCCTTTTTCGTATGATTTTGGAAAGTTTGTCGAAGTCCAGCCCAATGATGGATTTGGAGTACTCCTTCCCCTGGAAAGCTTGAGCCTGGATGTCATCTTCAAACCCAAGAAGGCAAAAGAATACAGCTTCCATCTGACCTGCAAAACGGAGATCAACAGGTATACAGTGTTCCCTCGCTGCTTCGTGGTTCGCTTTATGCAAACTTGCTGTTTCGCGGTTTTTTAATGTATTTTTTTAATAAATATGAATTTATTGGCGGGCCATTGATCGGCGCTGGCGGAGGGAGGGCGCTGAGGTGTTGCTGTCGGGGAAAGAGGAGGAGGCCGCCACCGAGAGCAAGGGAAGCACCACTACCTTCGACGAACCGGCTTCTCTTCTCCCGTCCACGCCTCCTTCTTACTCTGGCGAGGTCTCCCTCCCTCACTCCCTCCACCTGCGCCATGGGCAATGGTATGCCGTCGCTGCCTGGGGAGTAGGGCTGGGCGGTTTCGTTTCGTTAACTCGTAATTCGTTAAAAAATTCGTTAATTTTTCAATTACAAAACGATAACGAACCAGTCTGGAGCAATTTTTAAAAAAAACGAATTTTTAAATCGTTTCGTAAATGTTTTGTATTTCGTTATTGTATTCGTTTCGTTATCGTTTTGAGGTCGTTTCGTTATTATTTCCGCATGTCTGGGGCAAGTTTTATAGTTGTTTTTGGTTTTCTAAGGGTTTTTATAGTTGTTTTTGGTTTAATTAAGCTTCAGAAGTTCCCCCTGTCCCATTTGGAGGTTTTTTAGCGTATTGCTCGTCGCGTCCGCCATTAACGAATCGATTCGTTATTGTTTCGAAATCGATTCGTTATTGTTTGTAATTTTTTTCACATTTACGAAATTTCGTAAATATCGAACTTTTTTAAAGGAAAATTTTGTAATTATTTTAAATAACGAAAAGCAAAACCCCCCAAAAAACGAATCGATTTTAGAAACAAATTTTTTCGTTGTTACCCAGGCCTACTGGGGAGCTATAGTTTTGGTGAAAGAACAAGGACGTGGCAAGTTTTCCCCAGGGAATTGCTTCTTGCCTTCCTCTAGAGAACTAGAACTCTCGAGGATCAACAAGACACTATAGATAACTCGAAATAGGCTTTATTGTTTACAGAGAGTTATCTTTCTGAGGCATTCAACTTGATGTTCCAAAAAGGGTAAAGAAAATATACATTACAGTCTCTGGTTGTCTTGGGTCCAAGGAGTTTTCCAGTTGAGTAGCTTCCGTACAGTCCACATAATAAAAGTGAAAATATGTAAGTCTGTTTGACTGGGATGTCCACTGACCAGTGGTTCCCTCTTTCTCAATGGCTATGAGGTCGAAACACTCGCAACCCCAGTCTAATGGCCTATATTGAAGGCACAAAGTCTTCCTCTCGATGCCAAAGGACTGGTTTGAAGGCGCTTAAGAATCCTCAACGTCGTCCAGATGAGCTGGGCATGAAGTATGAATCCTAAGGGTATAAACTTGAGAATTGGTGCCAAGAAATGACTTGACCAAGGGTTTTGAGCCAAGCCTTTCGCACATCCAACTGTTGAGGTTTTTTTTTTTTTTTTGAGGTAAGAAGGAAACGAAAGTGTTGTTTTCCTCCCTAAGAAGGGGTGGAGCCAAACAATTGAGTTGGGGGAGCAAGCCAACTGATGTTAACAACATTGATTGACAGCTGTAGATAACCAATCACTTCAACTATACATTGTTGGGGTTCAGCCTGAGTTTGAACTTGAACCTGATTCTCTGTTTGTTCCTCCTGATGCTAATGAAAGTATAATTACTGATGCTAGTGGAAATGTACCTTTTGATGCCAATGCTCCTGAAATTAGTGAGGAAGAATCTGCTGTAGGTTTGGAAAATGCCAATGTTCCTGAAATTAGTGAGGAAGGAACTTCTGTAGATTTGGAAAATGAAAGTACCAGTGTTAATGAGAATGTTGCAGAGGGAGACCTTGAACTTTCCCTCCCTTCTGCACTTGTTAACTGTAATGACAACAGAAGGGGCCAAATTTGGGAAGACAGAAATAAAACACTCAGTTTGCGTCGATCCTCCCGAATTCAAGAATTAAAAACATTGGCTTCAAAACAGAAGGGCGGTTCACGGAACCGATTCTTGAGTTTTAATTGCAATACGCCGGGCTGATTGTCTCAGTTCAGGCATCGTTTCAGAATTGATGAAGACCTTGGCAGTTCTCCCGGTTCCCTGGCCATAGTTTGGGAAGATTTCTAGGATATCAAGTACGGTTAGTGGATTGCTAACAGATTCCAGTATTTCCCAGTGAGGCTTTTGGTTTTGCTTTGTCCATTTAAATTCATGTTTGCTGATTTTGCTGTGGCTTTTGACTTGCATTTTTCCTTTATTTTGTAACCATTTTTCTTCAATAAAAAAGGATTGTTTTTCACAGCCAAGTGTGGTGGATAGTTATCTTAGGCCTCGTTCTCTGCTCTGGATTGCAACATACATTTACAAGGTAAACAGGCAAGTCTGGACATGTTACAACAGTTCAAACCTTTGCAACTTAAGTTTTACATACAGATGGCACCAGTTGCGCCGTCACAGTTGGTGTCAGACAGATTCTCCCAGAAAATATCTTGACTCTGGAGGCGGAGGGGACAGGGTTGGCAGGGCGAGTTATTCCATCTATTGTTCAAAGGCTTGACCCCACAGCCGGGTTTTAAGTTTTTTACAAAAGCTTAGGAGAGAGCAGGCAGATGTAATGTCATTTAGGAGGGAGTTCCACAGCCGAGGAACCACCACGGAGAAGGCCCTGTCTCTCGTTCCCACCAGATGCGCCTGCGAATGTGGTGGGACCGAGAGCAGGGCCTCCCAGGATTATCTTAATGTCCTTGGTGGTTCGTAGAGGGAGATACGTTCGGACAGGTAAACTGGCTCTTGCAGAATTAGAAGCCAAGTAAAATTCAATATTATTGAACACTTTAAACAAGAGATTAATTACTACGCAAATACCGCTAAAAATGGGGTGCATTTTAGAATTGGAGGCGTGTCTTACTTTTTTTGTTGGTGGCGGTTGTATTGAAATTAGGGTGCATCTTATACTCAATGGTATCTTACAATTGAAGAAATACAGTGTGTATGTACAGTATATACCAGGGTTGAATGAAAAGTAATGCCTCCAGCTTCGTAACTCCTCAACAGGTGTGGAAAAGGGAATAGTGGTTGTTCATCCTTGGTAGAAATGTATCCAATTGTCTGATGATTAAGTGGGAAAGAGAATAGTGGTTGTTCATCCTTGGCAGAAATTTATTTATTTATTTATTTCGCGCATTTCTACCCCGCCCTTCTCAACCCCCGAGGGGGGACTCAGGGCGGCTTACAAAGGCACAATTCGATGCCAGCATAAACATAACAATGGATAAAACATGTAAACAGCAATTATAACAATTAAGACAGTCAGTATATACATCAAAATCAATAAAAACAATCTAATGCTCAGCGTTCGCCATCTCAGAGTCCGTAAATTCATTCCACATTGTCAAGTACTATTGATTCTGGTCGTCATTGTCCTTATCTAACCGCCATATTACCCAAAGGCATGGTCCCACAACCCTGTTTTTAATTTCCTTCTGAAAGAGAAGAGGGATGTCGATGACCTAATTTCCCCGGGGAGTGAATTCCACAGGCGAGGGGCCACCACTGAGAAGGCCCTGCTCCTCATCCCCACCAATCTCACTTGTGATAGAGGTGGGGTCGAGAGCAGGGCCTCCCCAGAAGATCTCAAACTCCGAGGTGGGACGTAGAGGGAGATGCGTTCGGACAAGTACGCTGGGCCGGAGCCGTATAGGGTTTTGTAGGTCAAGACCAGCACTTTGAATTGTGCTCGGAACTGGATCGGCATGTATCCAATTGTCTGGTGATTATGTGGGAAAGGGAATAGTGGTAGTTAAAGAGCACCTTCTAAGGATTATTTCTGCGTTTGATTTATACAATTATTCCCATCCAAACCCAAGTAACGAAGGTGGAGGCATTACTTTTCATTCAACCCTTGCCTCTCCACTCCTTCTTGTGCTACAGAGCTGACACCCAGCCAATGATGAGCGGATCAAACCTCCTCTTCCTTGGGAGTGGGCTTGATGGGAGACCGAGCTCACGATGCGTATTTATAGCCTTGTCAAGAGGCCGAGTTCTGTACTGTGACCGTCTCATCTGTGTTTCCATTTTTAGACAATTCAAGCTGTCGTGCAAAGCGATTGGAGTCCACCCTCCTCTGGAGCTCTCGCATTCTTTGGTTCAGTTCTCCGCCACCGCTCTGAACGATGTGTCCTCCGCAACTCTTTTTATTATCAATTCTCATGTTCGACTCAGTCGGCTCAACCACTTGGGCCCGAGAATTGGGGCAGGAGAAGTGGCTCCCGTGGGACCAATCTCCTTCCAGTTCCTTGTGCCGGAAGACGCGCCCATAACCATCATGCCTTGCGTCGGCACCGTTCTGCCCGGGAAGGTACAGCCTCTATATTTAAGAATCGGATCCGTTCTTACGCAGGAGCAAAAATATCGTATGTACTTGGGTATAAGCCGACCCAAATAGAAGCCGAAGCACCCTTATTGGTAAAACTTATTGATTTCAATATAAGCCCAGGGTAGGAAATGCAGCAGCTACTGCTCAGTTTCAAAATAAAAAAAGGATAGCAATAAAATTTCATTAATTGAGGCATCCGTAGGTGAAATGTCTTTTGAATATTTACCGTATTTCAAAGTGTAAGTGGAAAAGTAGGGCAAACAAAAACAATAAGGTATCAACAACAACAACAACAATAAAGTACAACAGGCAGCAGAGTAATCTTGTCTGCTGTGGACTCATCTTGTTGTGTTTCTAATAATAATAATAATTACTTAGTATATTATGGTGTTAATTGTTTTAAATAGTTTGTATGTTGTTAGCATTGAATTTTTGCTCCTGTTGTTAACCGCGTTGAGTCACCTACGGGCTGAGAAACTGCGGTATACAAATAAAGTAAATAAATAAATAAAGAGTAATCTTTGCTGCTGACTCATCTTGTGCTTCTAATAATAATAATAATAATAATAATAATAATAATAATAATAATAATAATAATAACCTTATTTATATTCCACCACCACCTCCTAAAAGGGACTTGGGGCAGCTTACAAGACACTGCGGTGTAGTATCTGTATAAATAAAAATGTCATGTTCGTTTGTGGGATTAACAGAACTCAAAAAGCACTGGACGAATTGACACGAAATTTGGACACAAGACACCTAACAACCCAATGTATGTCCTTCACTCAAAAAAATTGATTTTGTCATTTGGGAGTTGTAGTTGCTGGGATTTATAGTTCACCTACAAGCAAAAAGCATTCAGAACTCCACCAATGATGGAATAGAACCAAACTTGGCACACAGAACTCCCTTGACCAACAGAAAATACTGGAAGAGTTTGGTGGACATTGACCTTGAGTTTGGGAGTTGTAGTTCACCTGCATCCAGAGAGCACTGTGGACTCAAACAATTATGGATCTGGACCAAACTTGGCACGGATCCTCAATATGCCCAAATGTGAACACTGGTGGAGTTTGGGGGAAATAGAATTTTGACATTTGGGAGTTGTAGTTGCTGGGATTTATAGTTCACCTACAATCACAGAGCATTCTGAACCCCACCAACAATAGAATTGGGCCAAACCTCCCACACAGAACCCCCATGTGGGCCACAGCAACGTGTGGCAGGGGATGGCTAGTCTATATAAATAAAAATGTAATGTTCGTTTGTGAGATTAACATAACTCAAAAACCACTGGACGAATTGCCAACAAATTTGGCCACAAGACATTTACTAAACCAAGGAGTGATCATCACTAAAAAAAATTGATTTATTGCTGCTTCTTTGTCTGGTTTGCCTACTCTGGAACATGCAACATATCATTGTCCTTCTTTAGGGGTCCCTTTCAAATCTATGATACTATATCTCTCTGTGTGTGAATCATATCCATCTATCTATATCTATGGCTGGATGGCTCTTTGTCAGGAGGGCTCTGATGACGTTTTCTTGCCCTGGTGAAGGGAGTTGGACTGGATGGTCTTAAGTAATTTTCTGTTGGTCATGTAGGTTCTGTGTGGGAATTTTGCCCCAATTCTGTCGTTGGTGGGGTTCAGAATGCTCTTTGATTGTAGGCGAACTATAAATCCCAGCAATTGCAATTCCCAAATGTCAAGGTCTATTTCCCCCAAACTCCATCTGTGTTCATATTTGGGCATATGGAATATTCATGCCAAGTTTGGTCCAGATCCATCATTGTTTGAGTCCACAGTGCTCTCTGGATGTAGGTGAACTACAACTCCCAAATTCGAGGTCAATGTCCACCGAACCCTTATAGTGTTTTCTGATGGTCATGGGAGTCCTATGTGCCACATTTGGTTCAATTCCATCATTGGTAGAGTTCAGAATGCTCTTTGATTGTAGGTGAACTATACATCCCAGCAACTACAACTCCCAAATGACAAAATCACACACACACACCCAAACCCCACCAGTA
This sequence comes from Anolis sagrei ordinatus, assembly GCF_025583915.1. NCBI lineage: Eukaryota > Metazoa > Chordata > Lepidosauria > Squamata > Anolidae > Anolis > Anolis sagrei. The sequence goes on along the minus strand of NW_026844811.1, from coordinate 18,958,419 downwards.
TTCAAATTTGGGCGCATCAGGCATTTGTGCCAAATGTGGTCCAGTGAATGAAAATACATCCTGTGTATCAGATATTTACGTTACAATTCACAACAGTAAGAAAACAACAGTGATGAAGTAGCAACGAAAATAATGTTGTGGTTGGGGGTCACTACCACATGAGGAACTGTAGTAAGGGGTCGCGGCATTAGGAAGGTTGAGAACCACTGGGTTAAACTCTTGTGCTGGGAGGACTGAAGGTTGACAGGTCAGTGGCTTGAATCTGGGGAGAGCATGGATGAGCTCCCTCTGTCAGCTCCAGCTCCTCATGTGGGGACATGAGATAAGCCCCCCACAAGGATGGTAAAACATCAAAACATCTGTGTCCTGGGCAACGTCCTTGCAGACAGCCAATTCTCTCTCAAGTTTCTCAAGACGCTCCTGACACCAAAAAAAAAAAAAAATGGGGACAAGAAAAACCAACATTTCAAACTATAATCCCAAATATTCTAAAGGATTCAAGAGATGTGTAGGATTATTGGGCTGGGAAGGATATTCGTCTAATTACTGCACGACAAACCTTGTGTTCGCTCTCATCTTCTGAGTGTATCCTACATTTCTTCTCCCCCAAAAAACACGTTTCTTTCTCTTGTGGGTCTCTCCATGCCAGAAGTGCTTGCTTGATGTTGCTTTCCATCCAGTCTTGTGTGACCAGCTCATCCGGCAGGAAGCCATTCACTTGATGTGCCAGGCGGCTGAAGCCAAAGCGCAGATGGAGAAGAGAGCTCGGGAACTAGAACTGCAGGTCAGTGTGTGTGTGTGTGGGGGGGGGGGGGACATGTCATAACTCAGGACAGATTCACCTTGCCCAAGACACCACCGCACACCAAGGCTGTAGGTTTTGTAGTTTATTGGGAAAAAGCAAAATCAAAACAGGGAAATAAAAAAGTATAATTCAATGTGCAATACAGAGTCTTAAATGCAAAGGCAAAGTTCCCAGGTTCCAAAGGCAAACAACATGAAGCATAGTCCTTCAGCATTGGTTAAGCAAAAGTCCATGGCAGCAAGACAAAGTCTCCAAAAACAGGATCAAAATCAAAGTCCCAAAAAGCCAGAAGCTTTCCACAAAAGCCAAGGTAATTCCACAGAAGTTAACCGGGTAAGAGCAACATTGGACTGACAGAGAATGCCCTTCGACCAAATCATTAAATAAGTTTCCCTGACAGAAAAGCATTACGTTGACCTCTAGCTTCACGCTCGTTGGCAAGGCGTGCGCTTCTTCAAACTCTTAATTGCAACCGGTCCTCTCTAATCAAATCTCCACTATTATCTTCAAGGCCGGTTAGCTCATTATCTTCGTCACCCTGGGAACCGAGAGGCCTGGCACTCCCAGAAAGAGCCTCCACCTGGAGCTCCGAAATTTCACTATCTTTATCTGAAACCACATACTTTTCTATAGAGAACAGAAATGCCGTCTCCTCTTCAGAATCAACACTGTCTTCCTCATTTGACTCACTGACAGGAACATGTTCAGAAATCTGTAACCCATCATCCTCCTCGTCCTGAGGAAACTCAGGTTCAGAAAGCTCAGGCCCAGACTGAACTGCAACAGGTCTCTTCCTCCCCATGAGTTGCTTGTTTTCAGAGCACATTGGTTGTACATGTGGCTCCTTGTGTTGAGAGGCAAGCACAGCCTCAAGAGGAGGGCAGATTTACATGAAATGAGGGTGGAATACCAGGGCACTTGATCAGTCTAGAAATGTGCAATTGCAGATCCTTCGAGGTTCCATGGGCTGGGCTTTAGCACAGCAGGTGAATCACCAATCTGCAATAAATCTTTCCAATCAGAAGGTTGATAGTTCAAGGCCTGGGCCAGGGTGAGAGCCTGATTTTTCATCCCAGTTTCTGTCAACCTAGCATTTTGAAAGCAAATGTGAGTAGATAAATAGGAACCGCATTAAAGCGGGGAGGTGTTTTAGGGAAGGCATTTCGATCAGAAAAAGGAGGAAACTCTTTGGGAAGGAGATGGAGCGACAGCACCCCCCTGTGACCGGAACCAAGCACAGCCTCCAAAGATGATGAAAGATGGGAAAGCCTATATAATATATATACTGAAATAGCCCCTCTGACTATAAACACACTACATGTTGAGTGGAGGAACAATCCTTTTTATTAAAGCTTAGCAAAAAAGCCAGTAGAAATAAATGCTTGTAAAGATAGAGAAGATTCCAATAAGCAATAAGGCATTCAAAGGCAACAAGATAAAACAGTGTCCAAACGTAGCAATCAAAAGCAGTGTTCCAAAAGCATGAAAATACAATCCAAGGCACTGATTATCCAGACAGGAATCAACCAAGAAGCAAGAACAGACCAGACGCTGCTAGTCAGCTTGAAAGGCTAGAAAAAACCATGAAGACGAGACCACTTGAACAGGGATTCCATGAGGCTTGTGCTTGGTTTCCAAACGATGCCTGATCTGACAAGGTTTTCTAAAGGCAAACCTTAAATCCTAAAAACTGGTTTTGTTTTCCTCCAGTCTTTGACCTTAATTGACAAATTATTTCAGATCTACGTAAACATTGGGCCTCTTGTTGATTCTGGCTAATCTCCAGCCACCGACTCTGCTTATCTGACTCCTCATTAACTTTCCCAGGTGTCAGGCTGTTTTCCAAACTGGAATCTGGAGAGCTCACAGGCGGAGGGAGTAAACCTTTCTCCCAAGGCCTGACAGAAAGATTCTCATGAGAATCTGCCCTTTTCACAGAAGCCTCTCTGTCAGTGTCTGCATGAAACTCATTGACCAAAGTGTCTCCATCTTGCACCTCAGAGTTAGTCCCAGCATCCCCCACATCAGAAGCAACAGGGGACTGACTTCCCTCCTCATTCTCCACATCAGACACAGAAACATCTGAAGACTGAAACACATTCACAGGTTCAAGCACAGGCTGAGTCCCAACATATATATCCGTCTGCTGTCTGTCTTGTCATTGTATAACCATATGTATGTTTTTATCCACCCTGAGTCCCCTTTATAATAATAATAATAATAATAATAATAATAATAATCTTTATTTATAACCCGCTACCATCTCCCGAGGGACTCGGTGCGGCTTACATGATAAAGCAATAACAACGATTAATAAAGACAATAAAATAAAACTCATAACAAAAATAAACAATAAACAATAGCAGTAATACAACAACATTTAAAACCTATGGCTGGGCCACATGTAATAATTAAAATTTAAGAATAATGCTGAGCATGAACAGATAAAATATGAACTAGGATAGAGTTTTCAGAGAGAGATGGGGCGTGCAGACATTCCTTTGGGGTGAGAAGGGCAGAATATAAGAATTGTAAATAATAATAATAACAACAACAACAACAGAAGGTCTGGTGGCAGAGGACTTTTACAAGTAAAACAAGCAGTTGAAGAAGAAAAACGCCCTGGCAGAATATGTCAAGGGAAGCCAAGAACCTGCTTTAATTGATGTCAGTACAAAGCACAGCAGACAAAGAGTCCGTACAAGAAAACTGCACTCCAAACAAAGCGTGACATGGGCAGTTCCTTGAGAAGATTGAAGGAAAAGTTGACAAGGGGAAGACCTGGTGATGGCTCATGAATGGAACCCTGAAGAAGGAGACAGAAGAAGGCCTGGTTCTTGCAGCCCAGGAGCAAGCCATCAGAACCAAGGCCATTAAGGCCAGGATCGAAAAATCAACAGATGACCCAAAATGCAGACTGTGCAAGGAAGCTGAGGAAACCATGGATTATCTCCTCAGCTGTTGCAAGAAAATCGCAGAGACAGACTACAAACAGAGGCACAACTCTGTGACCCAGAAGATTCACTGGAACTTATGGTGATTTTTGTTTTCTCAAAAGTACCTTTCTATACATTATTTGTTATTTAGGTACATTTTTCTTATTCAAAAACTCATAACAATAACATTGGTGTGGTTTTCGGCAGGACTGAGACAAATTAATAGTATTTCAATGGGCAAAATTGCTTTGAGATAAGAGTGACTTGAGTTACAGAACACATTAAACTCTTTAAGTCGAGGCCCCACTGTACAGACACACCATTGCTTTGGGGTTAGATTATTTCGTATCGTTTTACTTTTTGCTTCCTGCCTGCACAGAGAAAGAAGGAGGAGGCTCTGGCAGGAAAGAAGGATGCGAGGAGGATGACCAGCATGTCCTTTCTCAGTCAGCCTTCAAAGGACAAGTATGCCATCAAGCCATTTGAACCGCCAAGCCCAGAGGACATATCTCCAAAGTACGTATGGGGGAAAAAAAACATTGTGGGCTTTACTTCTTCAACAAGTGTCCCGTACTACCTTACCATTACTATTTTATTATTTTACTAGCTTGGTAAAAGTCAGTTTTCAATTGTACAAGGTGGGTGAACTACAACTCCCACCATGCCAGGTTAACCCTGAGGAACTCAGTCAGTACTTAAAAGTTTGTTATGCTGAGCAAGTTTGCTCTAGATGCATCCCCGGTGGGGTTCAGTGTGCGCTCTGCCTGTATGGTAAACTACAACTCCCAATATAGTAAGTCAGTCCCCTCAAACCCCTCCAGTAGGTTCAGTTAGTCATGGGGGTTCTGTGTGCCAGGTTTGGTCCAGGTCCATCATCGGTGGAGATCACAGTTACTCTTGTTGTGGGTGAACTGCAACTCCCAAAAAGGAAGGTTAGTTCCCCCCAAACCCCTCCAGTAATCCAATTTTGGCATATTATCAAGTATGTGTGCCTAGTTTGGTCCAAATCCATTGGTGTTTGGATTCACAGTTCTCTCTGGATGTAGGTGAACTACAACTCTCCCAAATCAAGGTGAATTTTCCCCAAAGACCTCCAGTATTTTTTGCTGGTAATGGGGCTCTGTGTGCCAAGGTTGGTCCAATTCCCTCTTTGGTGGAGTTCAGAGTGCTCTTGGATTTCAGGTGAACTATACATCCCAGTACCTACAACTCCTATAAATCCTGGTGAATTCTCCCCAAACTTCTCTAGTATGTTCAGCTGCCGATCAATTCCTCTGTTTGCTGTGTGCCAATTCCACACTAATGAGGAGAGTAAGAAGCACTGGGATGTCTGTGGTGGAGGAAAACCAGGAAATCCAGGATGGAATTGTCCCTGTATGAAAGCCTTGACTTGGGTGGTGGGCAGTATGGCGTTGGGTGGAGGACATTGACAGGGCTTTTGGGCATGTTCACAGCTCTCGCTATAACTGGCAATGTCATTGGAAGGAGGACTATTGGTGTTTCCCGAGTAGTGCCAGAAATACAGCTTAATGGCATAACATTAGAAAATGTGAACCATTTCCGCTCCCTTGGCAGCCACCTCTGCACAAAAGTCAACATTGACACTGAAATGCAACACCGCCTGAGCTCTGCGAGTGCAGCATTTTTCTGAATGAAACAGAGAGTGTTTGAGGACCGGGACATCCGTAGGGAGACCAAGGGGCTTGTTTATAAAGCCATTCTCCTCCCAACCCTGCTCTATGCCTGTGAAACGTGGACTGTCTACAGACGTCACATGCATCTCCTAAAACGATTCCATCAGCGCTGCCTTTGGAAAATTCTACAAATCTCTTGGGAAGGTAAGCAGACAAATATCAATGTGCTGGAAGAAGCAAAGACCACCAGCATTGAAGCGATGGTCCTCCGCCATCAAGTCCGCTGGACCGGCCACGTTGCCCGGATGCCTGACCATCATCTCCCAAAGCAGTTACTCTACTCCGAACTCAAGAATGGAAAACGGAATGTTGTTGGACAGGAAAAAAACCTGAAAGACGGGGTCAAAGCCAAACTCTGGCATAGACACACTTGAAAGCCCTGGCCTGCGAGCGCTCCAGCTGGGGGTCAGCTGTGACCAGCAGTGCTGTAGAATTTGAAGAGGCACAAGTGAGAGGGTGAAAGAGAAACATGCCAAGTGGAAGGCGCGTTAAGCCAACCCCAACTGGGATTGCCTTCAGTCTGGAAACCGATGCCCTCACTGCGGGAGAAGATGCAGGTCAAGAAGAGGGCTCCACCATCACCTACACTGATTGCCAGGACACCGATCTTGGAAGAAAACCCTACTCAGACAAGGAAGAATCGCCTAAGTAAGTAAGGGAGCTTAGCTATTCATGGACTTCCTTCCTTCCTTCCTTACTTACTTACTTACTTTGTCTGAGTAGGCTAGTCTTCCAGGATCAGAATTCTTGTGAGTCTCGAGGTGGCTGTGGAGCCCTCTTCTTGACCTGCATCTTCTTCCACTATTCATGGAAGTGGGAGCCTGTCTGTGTGTATTCGTGGGCACTCCATCCACACATATCCATCCATATTTTCACTTTTATTATGTGTATAGTTTTGGGCTCTGGGGCGAAAAGCGTGGGGCTGCTTGGGTCAACTAGACCTCAGGGCAGAAAAGTTTCTCTTTGGTCCCTCTCTAGTTCAGAAGAATATATTGCAGCTCACCTCTCCCTGGTGCGGAGCTTCAACGAGCGGTTTGACAGATACATCATTCCTTGCCTGGTTGCCTCTGGAGTCATAGACGAGAAGAGAGGAGCCGAAAATCTGCACTTTAGGTGGTGTACGGGGGCAGAGCGGGGATCTTCCCTGGTGTTGGTTCTGTATGTTGCTTTGTATCATGACTTTCCATTCCTTTGTGTCCACAGCCCTTATAACACCTTGTATTTAGAACTGCACTGCCCTTCGGTGGCCCCCGTGGTAGTGGTCACTTCAAACAACGGAAGGACTTTCTTCAATTTTGGGGATGTTGCCGTAGGTAGGCACTTTTTGCAAGGCTTATTCAAATGTGGGCATATTCGGTATTTGTGCCAAATTTGGTCCAGTAAATGAAAATACATCCTACATATCCGATATTTACATGACGTTTCATACCAGTAGCAAAACGACAGTTATGAAGTTGCAACGAAAATAATGTTATGGTTGGGGGTCACCACAACATGAGGAACTGTATTAAGGGGTCGCGGCATTAGAAAGGTTGAGAACCACTGTCTTAGTCTGTGAGAGAAGGCCTCACAGTGTGAGGTAGGACTTAGATTGTGAGAGAAGCCTCTGTGTGAGGTAGAACGTCTGTGAGAAGGTCTTACATGGCGTTTCATAACAGTAGCAAAATGACAGTTGTGATGTAGCAATGAAAATAATGTTATGGTTGGGGGTCAGCACAACATGAGGAGCTGTATTAAGGGGTCGCGGCATTAGAAAGGATGAGAACCATTGTCTTAGTCTGTGAGAGAAGGCCTCACAGTGTGAGGTAGGCCTTAGGCTGTGAGAGAAGCCTCTGTGTGAGGTAGGGCGTCTGTGAGAAGGCCTTACATGAGGATTCATAACAGTAGCTAAATGACAGTTGTGATGTAGCAATGAAAATAATGTTTTKGTTGGGGGTCAGCACAACATGAGGAGCTGTAGTAATGGGTCGTGGCATTAGAAAGGTTGAGAACCACTGTCTTAGTCTGTGAGAGAAGGCCTAACAGTGTKTTGTAGGCCTTAAGACTGTGAGAGAAGCCTCTGTGTTAGGTAGGGCGTCTGTGAGATGGCCTCAGAGTGTGAGGTAGACCTTAGACTATGAGAGAAGCCTCTGTGTGAGGTAGGGCGTCTGTGAGAAGGCCTCAGAGTGTGAGAAGCGAACAGCAAAATGACAGTTGTGATGTAGCAATGAAAATAATGTTATTGTTGGGGGTCAGCACAACATTAGGAGCTGTATTAAGGGGTCATGGCATTAGAAAGGCTGAGAACCACTGTCTTAGTCTGTGAGAGAAGCCTCTGTGTGAGGGAGGGCATTTGTGAGAAGGCCTTACATGACGATTCATAACAGTAGCAAAATGACAGTTGTGATGTAGCAATGAAAATAATGTAATGGTTTGAGGGTCACCACAACATGAGGGACGGTATTCAGGGGTCACAGCATTAGGAAGGTTGAGAACCACAGGTCTATGCTATTGTTTTTTGCTGACTTTATTACATGCTTGGTCTTTGAACCTATGGGATTCTCTTCTTGATTTAGGGCACAGGATTAAGAAAGAAGTCAAGATACAGAACATCTCCCAAGAACAGCTGGTTGTATCCTTACGTGGAATCACATCGCCTCCAATATTTCACAGATGAAAACTTATGTAGACAAATAGCATCAGAGTCCGGTCAAGATGGCTGAGGTTTCTCATCGTGATCCCTGTGAATCGCACATGTGGTAGTTTCTGCGCCTGAGCAGACAGCTTCGGAACCTTCTAGATAGATTTGAAAAACTTGGTGGTTGGCCATGCCCACTCTCCCCTTGCGAGTATAAGTAGCAGGTGGGTGGAGCCACCGCCTCAGTTCTTTTCATCCGCCACTTATGCAGCAGTTATGGAACCTCTCTCCTTTTGACTAGTTTTTATATTATTATTATTATTATTATTATTATTATTATTATTATTATTATTAAACTGTTACTGTTTTTGGTTTTCACCTGGACTACATATTGGGTGAAATTGTCTGGAACTGACGTTGCTCCAGGCTCCAGGTGCAGAAGGAGTTGGGTAACGTCCGCATATTGTTCGCATTCCAGGCCAAAACTCCAGACCAAGCTAGCAAGGGGTCTAACGTAGATGTTGAAGAGAAGGGAGGGGGGAGAATTGCACCTTGGGGGACCCCACATAGGAGGGGGGATCTATCGGAGACTTGGTCCATATACTCCACGCATTGACTCCGGTTTCAGAGAAATGAGTCGAACCAGTTGAGGGCCTGACCGCGAACTCCAGACATGGCAAGACGGTGGATCATTAGATCGTAGTCGACGGTGTCAAACGCTGCGGTAAGGTCGAGAAGTAGCAGTAGCACGGATCCACCGTTGTCAGACTGGCGACGGAGTTCATCCGTAATGGCAACCAAGACTGTCTCCGTCCCATGGCCAGGGCGGAAACCTGACTGGAAAGGGTCCAGGCCGGCTGTGTCATCCAGGAATTGTTGCAATTGTCCCAGTGCAGCCCGCTCTATCACCTTACCTAAGAATGGCAGATTAGAAACAGGACCATATAGCCCTAAAAAACCTACAACAACCCAGTGATTCCGGCCATGGCAGCCTTCGACAATACATTAAAGCCCAAGGCATCTTGCTTGCATCTGTTCGGACACTATCCCAGAGCAATGCTAATGTTGTGCTCTTGCAGATAATAAAGCAGAGCGGAAACTGAAAGGTACTGGAGGAAGTCCTGAAATCATGTGTTTCTTGTGCATTTCTGCCATTGTCTCTAGGTAACATTTCTTTTTTTGGGAAATGGTTTCTTTGGTTACCACGAAACGTTCATTTTCCTTGAGTTGCTAATTTCAGCTACAGTATTCCCTCCTGGATCCCTTTGGACCATTCCTGTTGGCGAATCCCATCTGCATGCTAGAGGAAGGGGAATCCCGGGACCTCGTGCTCACGTTCTGCCCTGAGGAGAATAAGTCAGTGAGTAACTATATAGTAATATTCATAGAATCATAGAATCCTAGATTCAAAGAGTTGGAAGAGACCTCATGGGCCATCCAGTCCAACCCCCTGCCAAGAAGCAGGAATATTGCATTCAAATCACCCCTGACAGATGGCCATCCAGCCTCTGCTTAAAAGCTTCCAAAGAAAGAGCCTCCACCACACTCCGGGGCAGAGAGTTCCACTGCTGAACGGCTCTCACAGTCAGGAAGTTCTTCCTAATGTTCAGATGGAATCTCCTCTCTTGTAGTTTGAAGCCATTGTTCTACGTCCTAGTCTCCAAGGAAGCAGAAAACAAGCTTGCTCCCTCCTCCCTGTGGCTTCCTCTCACATATTTATACATGGCTATCATATCTCCTCTCAGCCTTCTCTTCTTCAGGCTAAACATGCCCAGTTCCCTAAGCCGCTCCTCATAGGGCTGTTCTCCAGACCCTTGATCATTTTAGTCGCCCTCCTCTGGACACATTCCAGCTTGTCAGAGTGCGACAGAAGCTTTGAAGCTTAGAAGAATGGACACTTTGAGACTTCAGGAAAAGCAAACATTTAGCTTTACTGAGTAGAGCAAATATGCTGCACACATTTGTATTTACATCCAACCAAACAGACAGGAACAAGACAAAAGACACACCGAAGTAAGAAGGACGAACGAAATCTTATCTCTGGATCCTCCCTACGCATTCCAGGCACACTCAGGGTCACATCTTCACAGTTCATTAGAGGCTTGACTGATTAACCCTTTCAGTGTCAATACACTCTCTGCTAATGCAATCAGGTTACATTATCAAGCATTGCACAAAATTACATTTAAACATTCACATTACACTAATCTTACATTAACAATAACAACAACAACCACAACAATATGAGGATTTAAAGATCGAACTGTAAAGACTGGCAGAAGCCAGTCAAGGTGGTCCCAGTAGTGATCGGCACACTGGGTGCAGTGCCTAAAGACCTTGGCCTGCACTTAAAAACAATCAGCACTGACAAAATTACCACCTGTCAGCTGCAAGAGAATCTGCATGCATTATTTGCCGATGCATCACACAGTCCTAGACACTTGGGAGGTGTTCGATGTGTGATCAAATACAAAAGCCGGCATAGTGATCTTGTTTGCTGTATATCAATCTTGTCATGTATTGAATAATAATTGTTTGAGTTCACAGTGCTCTCTGGATGTAGGTGAACTACAAATCCCAAACTCAAGGTCAATGCCCACCAAACCCTTCTAGTGTTTTCTGTTGGTCATGGAAGTCCTGTGTGCCAAGTTTGGTTCAATTCCATCATTGGTGGAGTTCAGAATGCTCTTTGATTGTAGGTGAACTATAAATTCCAGCAACTACAACTCCCAATTGTCAAGGTCTATTTTCCCCAAACTCCATCTGTGTTCATATTTAGGCATATGGAAATTTTGTGCCAAGTTTGGTCCAGATCCATCATTGTTTGAGTCCACAGTGCTCTCTGGATGTAGGTGAACTACAACTCCCAAACTCAAGGTCAATGCCCGCCAAACCCTTCTAGTGTTTTCAAAAAAAAATTCATAGTAGGACTTCCATCTATTATTTGAAGATCTTGGATAAACTTTTTCACCTGTATTGTTAGAAACCTGTATTTCACCTAGAATCATAGAATCGAAGAGTTGGAAGAGACCTCATGGGCCATCCAGTCCAACCCCATTCTGCCAAGAAGCAGGAATATTGCATTCAAATCACCCCTGACAGATGGCCATCCAGCCTCTGTTTACAAGCTTCCAAAGAAGGAGCCTCCACCACACTCCAGGGCAGAGAGTTCCACTGCTGAACGGCTCTCACAGTCAGGAAGTTCTTCCTCATGTTCAGATGGAATCTCCTTTCTTGTAGTTTGAAGCCATTGTTCCTGTCCTAGTCTCCAGGGAAGCAGAAAACAAGCTTTCTCCTCCCTGTGACTTCCCCTCAGATCTTGATCCATGGTCCTCCTCATGTCTCCTCTCAGCCTTATTTATTATTTATAGTTATTTATTTACGGCATTTCTATGCCGCCCTTCTCACCCTGAAAGGGACTCAGAGCAGCTTACAAGATATATTTTCATACAATGTATTATATTATTAGCATAGTACAATACCGGTATTATATATTACTATATTGCACTATACCATTATATTGTATTATATTATAATATATTATTATTATTATTATTATTATTATTATTATTATTATTATATTATTATTATTATTATTATTATTATTATTTATATTATATTATATTATTGGATTATTCCGCAGGGTAAACATGCCCAGCTCTTTAAACCACTCCTCATAGGGCTTGCTCTCCAGACCCTTGATCCTTAGAGCCGCCCTCCTCTGGACACATTCCAGCATAAACATCTCCCTTCAGTTCCAATGCCCAGAACTGGACACAGTGTGATTCCAGAAGAGTTTTACAGTTTTACAACCCTGTAGAACTGTGTGTGCCTGTCTGCCGACCAGAAGTCCATAATAATAATAATAATAATAATAATAATAATAATAATAATAATAATCTTTATTTGTACCCCGCTACCATCTCCCCAAGGGACTCGGTGCGGCTTACATGAGGCCAAGCCCACAATACATCAAACAAAACTTCTGTAACACAACATTAATAAAAAAAGTCAATAAAATACAAATCATATAAATCACATAAACAAAAAAACAACAATCAATAGTGACATATAAACAATTTTAAAAATGGCTGGGCCAAATGTAATAGATTAAAATTGAAAATATGCTGACGTGAACAGGTAAAATATAATTGGGATAGGATTTTTCAGAGAGAAACGAGGGAACGCAGTCCATCCTAAGTTAGTATTAAAGTGTATGATGAGGGCATATTGCTGAGAATTCTCCTTATTCTGGGAAGGCACACTGGAACGACCACGTTTTCAGGCTCCTCCTAAAGACTACCAGAGTTGGGGCATGTCTAATGTCCCTGGGAAGTGAGTTCCAGAGTCGGGGTGCCACCACCGAGAAGGCCCTCTCTCTCGTCCCCACCAATCGTGCTTGCGATGCAGGTGGGAGCGTGAGCAGGGCCACTCCAGATGATTGAAGAGATCGTGTGGGTTTGTATACAGAGATGCGGTCACACAGGTAGGCGGGTCCCAACGTTCAGGGCTTTGTAGGTAAGAACCTGCACCTTGAATTGGGACTGGAAAATGAATGGCAGCCAGTGGAGCTCCTTAAACAGGAGGGTTGACCGCTCCCTGTAAGAAGCACCAGTTAACAACCTGGCTGCCTCCCGTTGGACCAATTGAAATTTCCGGCCCGTTTTCAAGGGCAGCCCCATGTAGAGTGCATTACAGTAGTCCAATCTGGAGGTGACTAAGGCATGGACCACCCTGGCCAGATCCGCCTTCACGAGGTACGGTCGCAGGCACGAGTCTTAATTGTGCGAAGGCCCTCCCGGCCACCACCGACGCCTGAGCTTCAAGCGTAAGTGATGAGTCCAGGAGGACACCCAGACTGCGGACCTGTGACTTCAGGGGGAGTGCAACCCCATCCAGCACAGGTTGCCACCCTATACCCCGATCTGGTTTACAATTGACCAGAAGGACCTCTGTCTTGTCAGGATTGATCTTCAGCTTGTTCAACCTCATCCAGATAGACACAGCGGCCAGGCACTCGTCCAGCACCCAAGGGGCTTCCTTGGAGTTGGGTGGAAAAGAGTAATAGAGTTGCGTGTCATCTTCATAGAGATGACTTCTCCCAGCGGTTTCATGTAGATGTTGAAAAGCATGGAGCCAGCCTGGCTTTATTCATCCCCATACATTTCCCACGAAGCCTGGGACCATTGGGTTCTCTCCTTGTGTGGATTCTTAACTGACCAAGAAGGTTTCTCCCACAGTTCTTTGAAACTCTGGAGCTCCGGAGCGAGAAAGCGACCCTGACTCTCACCTTGACTGGCCGAGGGGTGATCATCTCCATTGCGTGTTCAGTAGAGGATGTGTTTGACATGGGATACGTTGTGAGCAAAGAAACTGCCACTAACACCTTCAAGGTAAACCATCACCCAAAATCAGGGGCCTTAAATAGAGATGGGTATTAAATAAATAAATAAATTATTATTATTATTATTATTTTTATTAGCCGTCCCCTGCCAGGTGTTGCTGTGGCCCATATGGGGGTTCTGTGTGGGAGGTTTGGCCCAATTCTATAGTTGGTGGTGTAGAATGCTCTGTGATTGTAGGTGAACTATAAATCCCAGCAACTACAACTCCCAAATGTCAAGATTCTATTTTCCCCAAACTCCACCAGTGTTCACATTTGGGTATATTGAGTATTCGTGTAGAGTTTGGTCCCGATCCATCATTGTTTGAGTCCACAGTGCTCTCTGGATGTAGGTGAACTACAACTCCAAAACCAAAGGTGTATAAAAGGAAGTAGTGGTGGGAAAAAGTCAGTAGTGTCTTTCTTTGCTGCAGAGAGACATGTAATATATCCATTTCGAAGCAAAATCGGCTTGTGAGTGGTCATTTAATATTGCTATATAGATCCTACAGTCTTACAACTGCCCACCAAACCCTTCCAGTATTTTCTGTTGGTCATGGGAGAACTGTGTGCCAAGTTTGGCTCAATTCCATCATTGGTGAGGTTCAGAATGCTCTTTGATTGCAGGTGAACTATAAATCCCAGCAACTACAACTCCCAAATGACAAAATCAATTTTTTTGAGTGAAGGACATACATTGGGTTGTTAGGTGTCTTCTGTCCAAACTTGGTGTCAATTCGTCCAGTGGTTTTTGAGTTCTGTTAATTCCACAAACGAACATGACATTTTATTTATATAGATTATTATGTGTATAGATAGATGATGATGATGATGATGATGATGATGATAATTATTATTATTGTTATTCACAGCAACCATTTGAACGAGCTATTTTAGTGTTTTGTATACTTTTTCATTTTGAATTTTACTGTATTCATTTTACGATCCGTCTGGGGGTGGGAGGTTAAGAAAGACATTGAGAGTGACATAACATCTGATTTTCCTGCTGGGTGACGGGTCTCTCTTGCAGATCGAGAACACGTCAACGCTGCCCCTGAAATACAATATCGTCCTGGAGTCTCTCTCCCCAAACAGAGACGAGGATCTTCAGGAGCTTCCCCCTTTCCTCATATCTCAGGGCAAAACAAACCTAGTTGGTAAATAATTTCTATTATTATTATTATTATTATTATTATTATTATTATTATTATTATTATCTAGTTGTCCCCTGCCAGGCGTTGCTGTGGCCCAGTCTGTTGATCTGGAAAATAAAGTAATGAGAAAGTGTTGGTTTCTAATATATATAATTTCTTTCTGCTTGTGGGTAAATGATATATCTTACTGTTTTGTTGACAGTGTTGATGTGTAGATTGTCTGGTTTGCCTACTCTGGAACATTCAACATATAATTGTCCATCTTTAGGGGTCCCTTTCAAATCTATGATACTATATCTGTATGTATGAATCATATATACAGTATATTCTGGCGTATAAGACTACTTTTTCACCCAAGAAAATCTTCTCAAAAGTCAGAGGTCGTCTTATACGTGGGTGTAGTCTTATGCATGGGAGTCGTCTTAACTCTATATTTTAACTGGAAAAGTTGGGGGTCGTCTTATATGCCCAGTCGTCTTATATGCCGGAATATACGGTATCTATATCTATGGCTGGATGGCTCTTTGTCAGGAGGGCTTTGATTTTCTTGCCCTGGTGAATGGAGTTGGACTGGATGGCCTTAAGGATTTTCTATTGGTCATGGGGGTTCTGTGTGGGAAGTTTGCCCCAAATCAGTCGATGATGGGGTTCAGCATGCTCTTTGATTGTAGGTGAACTATAAGTCCCTGTAACTACAACTCCCAAATGTCAAGGTCTATTTCCCCCAAACACCATCTGTGATCATATTTGGGCGTATTGAGTGCTTGTGCCAAGTTTGGTCCTGATCCATCATTGTTTGAGTCCACAGTGCTTTCTGGAAGTAGGTGAACTACAACTCCCAAACTCAAGGTCAATGCCCACCAAACCCTTCCAGTATTTTCTGTTGGTCATGGAAGTCCTGTATGCCATGTTTGGTTGAATTCCATCATTGGTGGAGTTCAGAATGCTCTTTGATTGTAGGTGAACTATACATTGCAGTAACTACAACTCCCAAATTTTGAGGTCTATTTTCCCCAAACTCCATTTGTGTTCATATTTTGGGCATATGGAATATTCATGCCAAGCTTGGTCCAGATCCATCATTGTTTGAGTCCACAGTGCTTCATGGATGGAGGTGAACTACAACACCCAAACTCAAGGTCAATGCCCACCAACCCTTCTAGTGTTTTCTGTTGGTCGTGGGAGTTTTGTGTGCCATGTTCGGTTCAATTCCATCATTGATGGAGTTCAGAATGCTCCTTGATTGTAGGTAAACTATAAATCACCAGCAACTACAACTCCCAAAGGACAAAATCCATTTGTTTGAGTGACGGTCACTCCTTGGAGTAGTAGGTGTCTTGTGTCCAAATTTGGTGTCAATTCGTTCAGTGGTTTTTGAGTTCTGTTAATCCCACTAACTAACATTCCATTTTTATTTAGATAGATATCCGTGGCCATGCTGAATCTCTTTCTCCTACTGCAGACCGTTTGGAGACCTTCCTTCCTTCTTTCTTTCTTTGTGGCCTTTCTGCCTCTCACACACCTCCCACCAGGTATATCTGTCCCCCTTCCTTTGCCAGGTACCCAAAACTACAGCGGCTTGAGCGTGTTCACCGTCTCTCCTGTGGAAGGAATCATTGGCGTGGGGAAGTTCCAGGAGTTCACGGTCACCTTCAGCCCTGACCACGAGAGCCTGTATTACTCCGACTGTGTCCAAGTCCTGCTCTTTGACAAGGTGAGGACCTGGACGCTTTCAAACCCGTGGGGAGCATGCCACGCTTGCCTAGGGTGCCTTGAGTATTGATGTGCATGTCAGCTTATAGCAAGGCCCAAGAATTCCACCCAGGTTTCCTTAGGTGAGGAATGCCATTGCGAGGGGTCAGGGTAAAAGGGGGCTGCTTTGAACTCTTCCAGGAAGTCATCCGTGTGATCCAGCTGAAAGGCGCAGCCAGGAACCATATGATGTTTGTGGAAGGCGGAGAACCATTGGATGTGCCCATTGAGTCACTGGCGGTGACAACATCTGTTGCTGAAGAAACTGCCAAAGCAGGTCATCGTGCACAGTCTTCCTCCTTCCTTTCCTCCTTTCTTTTTCTCCTTCCTCTTCCTTCCTTCCTTCCTTCCTTCCTGCCTTCCTTCTTCCTTCCTTCCTCCTCCTCCTCCCCCCTCCCTCCCTCCTCCTCCTTTCTTTCTCCTTCCTCCTCCCTCCCTCTTTTCTTCTTCCTTCCTTCCTTCCCCTCCTTCCTCCTTCCTCCTCCTCCCTCCCTCCTTTCTTTCCTTCTTCTCCCCCTTTTCTTTCCTCCTTCCTTCCCTTCCTCCTTCCTTCCTTCCTTCCTCCTCCTTCCCTCTCCTTTTTCTCTTCCTTCTCTTCCTCCCTCCTTTCTTCTTTCTTCCTTTCTCCCCCTTTCTTCTTCTTTCCTTCCCTCCTCCCTCTTCTTTTTCCTTCCTCCTTCCTTCCTCTTCTTCCCTTCCTTCTCCTCCTTCCTTTCCCTCCTCCCTCCCTCCTCCTCCTTTCTTTCCTTCCTCCCTCCCTCTTTCTTCTTCTTCTTCCTTCTCTTCTCCTTCCTTCCTTCTTCCTTCCTTCCTCCTCCTTTTCTTCCTTCTTCCTCCTTCTTTCTCCTTTCTTCCTTCCTCCTTTCTCTTTTTCCTTCCTCCCTCCCTCCCTCCTTTCTTTTCCTCCTTCCTTCTTCCTTCCTTCCTTCCTTCCTTCTCTCCTCCTCCTTCTTCCCTCCTTCTCCTCCTCTTTTCTTCTTCCTTCCCTTCCCCTCCTCCTTTTTCTCCTTCCTTCCTTCCTTCCCTCCCTCCTTTCTTTTTCCTTTCTTCCTTTCTCCTCCTTTCTTTTTCTTTCCTTCCTTCCCTCCCTCCCTCCTTTCTTTTTTCCTTCCTTCCTTTCTTCTTCCTTCCTTCTCCCTCTCCCTTTTCTTCTCCTCCTTCCTCCTCCCTCTTTTCTTCTTCCTCCTCTTCCCCTCCTCTTTTTCTCCTCCTCTTTCCTCTCCCTCCCTCCTTTCTTTTCTTTCTTCCTTTCTCCCCTTTCTTTTTCCTTCCTTCCTTCTCCTCCTTTCTTTTTCCTCCTTCCTTCCCTCCTCCTTCCTTTTTTTCCTTCTTCCTTCTCCTCCTTCCCTCTCCCCCTCCCTCTCCCTCTTTCTTTTTTCTCCTTCCCTCCTTCCTTTCTTTCCTCTTCCTTCTCCCTCTTTCTTCTTCCTTCCTTCCCTCCTCCTTTTTCTCCTTCCTTCCTTCCCTCCTCCTTTCTTTTTCCTTCCTTCCTTCCTTCCTTCCTTCCTTCCTTCCTTCCTTCCCTTACCACCCACCCATCTATGTTCTTCCTCACAGAAAGCGACAAAGCCACCAATTCTATCCTGGTCAGCCTGGAGTCTGTGCAGTCCGAGACCTTTGTCATCCCGGCTGTGCGGGAGCTGAAAGTGGGAGTCATACGCACCACCCAGTTTGCGTCCAAGAAGGTACCCTCACCCAAAGAGAGGTTTCTAAACCACTTGCAGTAGCCCTTGACTGGCTGGGAAGCCTCACATTCGTCAAGCGGAATATGTCCTGGGATCGTGACAAAGGGGGAGAAGTGATAAGGGGCCGCAGTAGGAAGAGGCACAGTCGCTTTCCAGCTGTTCCTACCACTAAATATGAAGCTCTCCACCTCCCGAGAGGCCTGGCAGAGGACACCAGATTTAAGAGAGAGCCCTCAGTGTGAGAAGGCCTCAGTGGGAGAATGGCCTCAGTGTGAGAAGACCTCAGTGAGAGAAAGACCTCAGTATTAGTAGGCCTCAGTATGAGTAGGCGTGGTGTGAGAAGCTTCAGTGAGAGAAGCCCCAGATTGAAGCCTCAGTGTGAGAAGTGTGAGTAGGCCATTGTGTGTGAAGCTCCAGCGTGAAGTGTAAAAAGCTACTGTGTGAAGGCTTTCCTGTGTAATTTCTGTGTGAGAAGAGGTTCTGTGAGAACGAAGCTGTTTATCTGCATGAGAAAGAAGCCCAGTGAGGAAGCAAAGAAGGAAGTAGAAAGAACTTTATTTGTGTTATGGAAAGTTTGTGCAACTATATTATTTTGCTACGAAGAAAAGGTAGGCCTTAGTCTGAGGGAAGCCTGTGTGAGAGAATGCCTCAGGGGGAGAATAGATCTCAGTGTTAGTAGGCCTCAGAGTGTGAGGTAGGCCTTGGTATGAGAAGCTCCAGTGTGAAGGCTGAACTTTATTTGTGTTATGCAAACCAATGGAAGAGATAACATTGGTCTGTGTGTTTTTGTTCTTTTTATCACTTTGGGCTACTGGCGCTGGGTCACGCCGCTACTAATAATTTACTATGCTGTACATTAATGAGGAGGGTAAGCCCAACAGGTCTTTGGGGTCTCTTCCAACCCTATGAATCTGATTCTTCGGGCTCAGAAATAGCCATCAATTGAGGCTGAAACCCAGGCCTGTAGCGAAGGGGGGGGGGTTAGGGGTTCACCCCCCCCCCCCGAAATGTTTCAGATTTTTTTTAAAAAACCTGGTTTACTCATGAATTTTAACTGGTTAACCCAATCCCCATGCTAAGTCTATGAGATGCAAAAAATCAAGAGTCCCTCCAGAACTGCAAGCACTATCTCAAGCAAATATTAGCAATTTATTCACACTGTCATTACTTGCAGCAATAGCCGATGTAGTTGTTCTGGTACAGCTGTACCAGGAGCTCCAACTTTATTTGCTTTGTATTAAATGTTTGCTTGCAGTCCTAGGTTTCAGGGACTCTGCAGATAGGTGGCTTCTTTGGTTGCAGTCATAGGGCAAGTCACCTGTTCATCATTGTTAAGTTTTGGTCCCGCCCCTTGCTCAGGGCAATTGGGAAGGGAAGGGAGCCATTTTTAGTTAGTCTCAGCAAGGAAGCTTATGTATAGGATGTGTGCAAGCTTCCCCTGTACAAAAGCTTCAACCCTTAAGACCTTTCCGGGGGAGTAAGGTCTTAAGAGTCTCCAAAGAATTTCCAGGAAAACAGCCCTAAAGACCAAAGAACTCCAGCTGGAGAACATCTACTGCCTTGCTGGTAAGTCCACTCGGCGTTCGAGACGCAGTTCGACCCGGTAGCGGAGCCCACATCAGTAAGGGTTAGATTACAGTCAGCCTGGGAGAAGTTAAAAAGGGGATTTTCCTTTAAAGAAGACAGTTGCCTGTTCTTCGTGGGCAAGATTAGGAATTCACCAGTTGCCTAAAAGCTTGGAATCATTTGCTTAACTTTACTGAAGACAAGAGAAGTTTCTGTTTGATAAAACATGAATAAAAGACTTTGTTGTACTTCTCAAGCCATCTAAAGACTGTTTGTGGTGGAAACCTCTGAGAACTTCTCTTTAGGCCCCCTGGCTTCCCGCTGGGCAAAGGTTGCACATCCTGTTCTAAAGACAATTATTTACAGGCCCAGCCCGCGACAGAACAGTAGTGAAGAAACAGTAGAAGCAACCAAGTTGGGGGTGCGGATGTTGAATGCTCTCATTAAGGAGGCCAGACTTGGTGGAGGTGGTTGACAAGGGCGGAGCTGCAGGCTATGGAAGGCTGCTGTGCCCCCTGCTGTGCTCTTTGCTTCAGCGTGAGCTAGGAGGCAGGTTTCAACCCCCCCTCCCCCCAAAATTTTCCCCCCCCCCCCCCCCGAAAATTTCAACCCCTCCCGAATTTTTTTTCTGGCTACGGCCCTGCTGAAACCAAATTCAAATAGCCTAGTCCAAGAAAATCTGGAATTGTGCTTCCATCTAATTTCAAAAAGGACGATTACAACTGGACAAAAGTTATTTGGGTTGGAGGATCTAATGAAGTTCTTCCTCTTATAGGGGGTGCGGGATATCCTGTAATTCCCTTTTCGTTTTCTCCAGAATGTCGAATTCAGTTGGGAAAGCTTGCAAATTCTCCAGCTGAAAGGCTTCACGGTGGACCCGGTGAAAGGAACGGTGGAGCGTGGACAAACCAAAGTGATCAGTGTCTCGTGGGTGCCCCCTGCTGGCTCCGACGTAGGTTGCCGGGTTCACTTCATGGCTGTGGTGTGTCACACGGCCACAGTTTGAAGGATGTATGGTTAGAGAAGCCTTTTCTCTCTAAGGATGAAGGAGGAAGGGTCATCTCTAGGTGAAGGGGACAAGTGCTTTGCCTGCCATTGATCCCGGTCTGAGCACATGCAACAACATTTCAAAGCAGTCGGTGAAGGATTTTGGGAGATTTAAGGTTTTTTACCTTAACAACTGTAAAATATGCCATCTATATAAATAAAAATGTAATGTTCGTTTCTGGGATTAACATAACTCAAAAACCACTGGGCAAAATGATACCAAATTTGGACGCAAGACAGCTATCAGGCCAACAAATGACCATCACGCAAAAAAATGATTTTGTTATTTGGGAGTTGCCCTGGTGAAGGGAGTTGGACTGGATGGCCTTAAGTATTTCCTGTTGGTCATGGGGGTTCTGTGTGGTAAGTTTAGCCCAATTCTATCGCTGGTGGGATTCAGCATGCTCGTTGATTGTAGGTGAACTATAAATCCCAGTAACTACAACTCCCAAATGTCAGTGTCTATATCCCACAAACTCCATCTGTGTTCATATTTGGGCATATGGAATTTGTTCCAAGTTTGGTCCAGATCCATCATTGTTTGAGTCCACAGTGCACTCTGGATGTAGGTGAACTACAAATCCCAAACTCAAGGGCAATGCCCACCAAACCCTTCTAGTGTTTTCTGTTGGTCATGGGAGTCCTGTGTGCCACGTTTAGTTCAATGCCGTTATTGGTGGAGTTCGGAATTCTCTTTGATTGTAGGTGAGCTATAAATCTCAGTAATTACAACTCAGTAATTACAACTCAGTAATTACAATTACGCAGAACACATCATGCGATGTGCGGGGCTGGATGAATGCAAAGCTGGGGTGAAAATTGCTGGAAGAAACATTCACAACCTCAGATATGCAGATGACACCACTCTGATGGCCGAAAGCGAGGAGGAGCTGAGGAGCCTTCTAATCAAGGTGAAAGAAGAAAGCGCAAAAGCCGGGTTGCAGCTAAACGTCAAAAAAACCAAGATGATGGCAACAAGAATGATTGACAACTGGAAAATAGAGGGAGAAACGGAGGCCGTGACAGACTTTGTATTTCTAGGTGCAAAGATGAGTGCAGATGCAGACTGTGGCCAGGAAATCAGAAGACGCTTCCTTCTTGGGAGGAGAGCAATGTCCAGTCTCGATAAAATAGTAAAGAGCAGAGACATCAGACTGGCAACAAAGATCCATTGCCTAGTCCAAGCCATGGTATTCCCTGTAGTCACCTACGGATGTGAGAGCTGGACCATAAGGAAGGCTGAGCGAAGGAAGATAGATGCTTTTGAGCTGTGGTGTTGGAGGAAATTCTGAGAGTGCCTTGGACTGCGAGAAGATCCAACCAGTCCATCCTCCAGGAAAGAAAGCCCGACTAAAGCTCACTGGAGGGAAGGAGATGAGAGGCCAAGATAAAGTCCTTTGGCCACATCATGAGGAGACAGCAAAGCCTAGAGAAGGGAATGATGGTGGGGAAAGTGGAAGGCAAAAGGAAGAGGGGCCGACCAAGGGCAAGGTGGATGGATGGCATCCTTGAAGTGACTGGACTGACCTTGAGGGAGCTGGGGGTGGTAACGGCCGACAGGGAGCTCTGGCGTGGGCTGGTCCATGAGGTCACGAAGAGTTGGAGACGACTGAACGAATGAACAACAACAATTACGATTCAAATATCAGTGTATATATATCCCCCAAACTCTACCTGTGTTCATATTTGGGCATATGGAACATTCGTTCCAAGTTTGGTCCAGATCCATCATTGTTTGAGTCCACAGTGCTCTCGGGATGTAGGTGAACTACAACTCCCAAACTCAAGGTCAATGCCCACGAAACCCTTCTAGTGTTCTCTGTTGGTCAGGGGAGTCCTGTGTGCCACGTTTGGTTCAATTCCATCACTGATGGGGTTCAGAATGCTCTTTGATTGTAGGTGAACTATAAATCCCAGCAACTACAACTCCCAAATGAGAGAATCATTTTTTTTTTTTGGAGTGAAGGACATACATTGGGTTGTTAGGTGTCTTGTGTCCAAATTTGGGGTCAGTTCCCCCAGTAGTTTTTGAGTTCTGTTAATCCCACAAATTAACATATTTTCATTTATATAGATAAAAGATCCATTTAAGAAGAAGAAAAGAATGCTGTCTCACTGTTCTTTATGAAAATGTCTCCTTTTTGTCCCTGCAGCCCAACCAGCCTGTGACGGGGTCGGCCATCTTGACCCTGAAAGGAGACATTAAGGAGATTTACAACGTCTACTTCATGGGTCGGATTGTGACCAAGGAGCTCCCCCCCAATTGAGGGTCCAGATGGGACTTTCTGACTCTTTGTGACTATATGAACTCGTCTTTTTTTTTTGTTCCTCAATGCCGCCACAAAGAGGTCAACTTTTCAAATCGACTTTTAATACACTTGAGAAGGTTTAGAGACACGAGTCTGCCTTATTCTCAGTCACTCAGGAAGGAGCGCATGACGCATGTCGGTCGGGATCAATCTATATCAATAAAAATGTCATGTTCGTTTGTGGGATTAACACAACTCCAAAAACACTGGGCGAATTGACACAAAATGTGGACACTGTACCCCTAACAGACCAACGAGCGGCCATCACTCATAACACCCCCCCCCCAAAAAAAAAACAGTGGAAAGGACTTATAAACCCCCAAAAGCTAAATGACAATACAGAAAAAAAGCGAAGGGGAAAAAGGAAGGAAGCAAGGAAGGAAGGAAAAGAAAGAAAGAAAGAAAGAGAAAGAAAGAAAGAGAGGGGGGGAAGGAAGGAAGGAAGGAAAGACAGAAAGAGAGAACGAAGCATAGGAGTGAAGAGCAAAGGAAGGATTATTATTATTATGGCTGGATGGCCATCTGTCAGGGGTGCTTGATTGTGCTTTTCTGCATGGCAGGGGGTTGGACTAGATGGCCCATGTGATCTCTTCCAACTCTATTGTTGTTGTTATTGTTGTTGTTATTATTATTATTATTGTTAGGTTGGGTGGCCATCTGTCAGGGGTGCTTTGTGCTTTTCCTGCATGGCAGGGAGCTGGACTAGATGGCCCATGTGGTCTCTTCCAACTCTATTGTTGTTGTTGTTGTTGTTGTATTGTCGAAGGCTTTCATGGCCGGAATCACTGGGTTTTTTCGGGCTATATGGCCATTATTATTATTATTATTATTATTATTATTATTATTATTATTATTATGGTTGGATGGCCATCCATCAGGGATTTCCAAATGCCGACTGAGATCTTTTGGCACAGCACCCAGTGTGCCAATGACCACTGGGACCACCTGTACTGGTTTATGCCAGAGCCTTATTACTATTACTGTTACTATTATTATGGCTGGATGGCCATCTGTCAGGGATGCTTTGATTGTGCTTTTCCTTCATGGCAGGGAGCTGGACTATATGGCCCATGTGGTCTCTTCCAACTCTCTTATTCTACCACATGTAACCTTGGGGTGGTTCCCCAGCCCTGTGCTAACTTCTGTGTTGTATTTACTATCCGCAGTGGTCAGGGGAATCCAATGAATGGGTCAGCTCAGTTGGAGATGGAATCACCACGCTTGTGCTCACTTCCTTGAGCCAACCCATGGAGAGATGTCATGGGATTTCACAGAGGAACCAGTTAGGCCAGGGCTCTGCTCTCTGACGTGCCCGTGTGCTTTGTTCTCCCTCCCACAGCTGCCCAAATCCAGTTGGCGCTTGCTCATTGTGAAAAGGCCAAAAGGTGGTCAAGACCAATCCGGCTGTAGACTTTAGGAAAGCCATAAAGTCCTCTCTTATCTACAAGGGATTGCAGCAGGGAAAAGGCCCCTGGTGTCATCACTCGCTCTCTAGAGTTGGACAGTTTCCTTTAAAAACAATCTCAAAACACACTCTGGTTACATCCCGAATAGACTACTGTAATGCACTCTGCATGGGGCTGCCTTTGAAGACTGCTCGGGAGCTTCAACTAGTCCAATACTCAGCAGCCATCATGAAATTTAAGATCTTTGGAGAGGCCCTGCTCTCGATCCCACTGCCATCGCAAACGCGACTGGTGGGGATGAGGGACAGGGCCTTCTCAGCAGTGACCCCCCTTCCCCCCGGTCTGTGGAACACTCTCCCCAGAGACATCATACTGACCACCTCCCTCCTGACCTTTAGAAGGAAACTTAAGACTTGGCTATGGGACCAAGCGTTCGACCAGTGAATGGCAGCAAGAGAGAGAAGACTTAAGCAACTCGTGACAATGAATTGACCCGGACTTCTGATTTTTAATACTTACTTACTTACTTAGGCGACCCCTCGTTGTCTGAGTAGGATTGTCTTCCAAATTTGGTGTCCTGGTGGTGGATCCATAGGTGACCCTGGAGCCCTATTCTTGACCTGCATGTTCTCCCGCAYTGTTCTCCAGGTGGAAGGCGGTCCCYGTTGGCTTGACGCACCTTCCTCCTGGCATGTTTCTCTCCTTCACCCTCCATTTGTGCCTCTTCAAATTCTACAGCACTGCTGGTCACAGCTGACCTCCAGCTGGAGCGTTCACAGGCCAGGGCTTCCCAGTTCTCAGTGTTTATGCCAGAGTTTCTAAAGTTGGCTTTGAGCCTGTCTTTCAATCTCTTTTCCTGCCCACCYACATCCCGTTTTCCATTCTTGAGTTCGGAGTAGAGCAACTGCTTTGGTAGACGGTGGTCGGACATARGGACAACGTMGCTGGTCTAGCGGAGTTGATGGCGGAGGACRATCGCTTCAGTGCTGYTGGTCRTTGCTTCTTCCAGCATGCTTACGTTTCCCCACTTGTCTTCCCAAGAGATTTGCAGGATTTTCCGGAGGCAGCACTGATGGAATCGTTCCAGGAGTTGCATGTGACGCCTGTAGAGCGTCCACATCTTGCAGGCGTACAGCAGTGTTGGGAGGACCATAACTTTGTAAACAAGCCCCTTGGTCTCCCTACGGATGTCCCAGTCCTCAAACACTCTCTGCTTCATTCGGAAGAATGCTACACTCGCAGAGCTCAGGTGGTGCTGCATTTCAGTGTCAATGTTGACTTTTGTGGAGAGGTGGCTGCCAAGGGAGCGGAAATAGCTTTATAAACAAGCCCGCTTGGCGTTCAAAAATAACTTCCTTGTTGGAAAGAGGTCCAAGTCCAATGGTGTGAGGTTGGGTGAATAAGGGATGCAGGAGAATGTCAAAGCTAGAGGAGCATGCTTCTTCCATTTGGACAACAAGTGAGTTGTGAACAGGTGCATGGTCTTGCAGAAGGCAGACACCTTTGGGGAGCATGCCACATTGTCTCTTGGTTTTGATGGCCTCTCGCCATTTCCGCAGCAGTGAAGCCAACTCTGCCCCAGTGATCGTGGTCCCCTTTGCTAGGAAATCCATCAACACTACTCAGTCTGGTCCCAAAATATTGTGAGCATGACCTTGCCTGATGAGAGTTGAGCACGTGCCTTTTTTGGAGGCGGTGAGTCTTGATGCTTCCATTCCATCGACTGGACTTGAGTCTCAGGATCAGAGTGACGGACCCAGATGTCATCCTGGGTGATGAGTCTGTTGAGGAAGTCCTCCTGGTTTCCATGGCACGTCATTGTCAAGAAGGTCTGAGAGCATTCAACTCGTTCCTGCTTCTGGAAAGGTATGTGCAATCGAGGGACCCAGCAAGCGGATCTCTTATGCATGTGAAGATGGTCTTGGATGATTTTTTCTACAGACCCCACACTCATCTTGACATTTTGAACTTGGTGGTGAATGGTTACACAGCGATTTCCCAAAATGGCGACTTCCACTCGCTGGATAGTGTGTTCATCAAGAGCAGAGTGGGGTCGCCCTGAAATTGGAGTTGTTTGCACCAAAGTCCAACCACATTTGAATGGACTATCCCAGTTCTTGACTATGTCATATGATGAGGAATCATCCCCATTAACCTCTTTCACCTCATCGAACATCTCCTTTAGTGTGCGGACTTTCGAGTAAAGGAACTTGAGGACTGAATTGTATTCTCAAACCTCACACCACTTTAGCACCTGTCAAATCAAGACCGTTCTCAGTTCTGAGTTGTACATTGGCACATAATCTATAGAGACTTATATCATGACACATGTGCAGTTTCAGGGTCCTGTGATCAATAGAAGTGGGTCAGGGGAAATCTTTAATGAATGCCCCTCCTGGACTCGGTCATTGTTTTGCTTTTGGTGGTGACTCAGGGGAATCTTCACCTGTCGGTAATTCTCGTCCCAGCCAGTTCTGCTACTTCTTTTGTCAAATTCCTGACTCAGACTGCCGTGAAGACATCCGATGCAGAACAGAAAGGGTGTGTGGCTCTTGCTCTGGAAAGACTCCTTTCGGCAATTCCGGAAGAGATAACCTTGTGGGGAAAATGATGGTCATTCACTCCCAAGATCAACCATCATCACGCTGCTCCTTAACTGTAAAGGTAAGCATGAGCTGGTTCTTTCCGGATCCCAGGATTTGGAAAGAGAAGGCATTTACTTATATCAGTCAAGAAATACCAATATTAAAGTCCATATAAAGATACTGCCCATGAATAATAAACAACGACAAACAATGACCAATCTCGATAAAATAGTAAAGACATCACACTTCCTGGCAACGAAGATCCACGTAGTTAAAGCAATGATATTCCCTGTAGTAACCTACGGATGCGAGAGCTGGACCATAGGGAAGGCCAAGTGAAGGAAGATGGACGTTTTCATTTATTTGTTTGTTTATTTTATTTTATTTACTACTAGCTTGGGGACCCGGCACCGCCCAGGTTATTAAAGAAAGTGGGCAATGGAGGTTCTGTATGCCAAGTTTGGTCTTTATTGGTCATTGGATGAAGGTCGTAGTGGTTTCAGGAAGTGAGTGAAGGTACTGCAAGTCCCATCATCCATGGTCCACCCTCCTCCAAACTGCAGCAGGATGTAGAGTGGGTCATGCCAGGATGCTAACAGGAGTGGCACTCAGGGAGCACACCACTCCACTGCTGCGCCAGCTCCACTGGCTGCCAATTTGCTACCGGGCACAATTCAAAGTGCTGGCTTTAGCCTTTAAAGCCCTGAATGGTTCTGGCCCGAGCTACCTGTCCGAATGCGTCTCCTCCTATGAACCAGTTAGGACATTAAGATCGTCTGGGGAGGCCCTGCTCTCGATCCCGCCAGCTTCACAAGCATGCCTGGCGGGGACGAGAGACAGGGCCTTCTCAGTGGTGGCCCCTCGGCTGTGGAATGCCCTTCCTGCAGATATTAGATCAACCCCCTCCTTGCTGGCATTCCGGAGGAAAGTAAAGACCTGGCTGTTTGAACAGGCATTCGACTAAGCAGTGTGATTGATTGACTGATTATCGGAACACGGAATATCGGATAACGAGTTTGGATTCTGATTTCATTGATGAGACCTGATGGATTTGTTATATTGATGTAGTGATGTATTGATATTGATGTTTAATGATTTGTGATGCTATTGCTTTTAAATGATTAATGATTTTGTATTGTGTTGTTGATACTGGTTGTTAACCGCTCTGAGTCGCCTGAGGGTTGAGAAGAACAGTATACAAGTGAAGTAAATAAATAATAAATAAATAATAAATACATGTGACTACCTTCAACTCTGGTCTTGATCAGTCATTGAATGAGGGTTGCAGTGGTTTCAGTAAGTGAGTGAAGGTACTACAAATCCCATCATCCATGGTCCATCTCCCTTAGAAATGCATCAGGATGTAGAGTGGGTCATGAGTACTCTGTGTGCCAAGTTTGGGTCTGGTCTGTGATTTGTAGGGGCTACAATGTTCTGTGGGAAGTGAATTGGGTGAAGGTACTGCAAATCCCATCATTTGTGGCCCATCCTGCCCTAAACCACACCAGGTTGTAAAGTGGGCCATTGGGCCTCTGTGTGCCAAGTTTGGTCCTGATCCGTCCTTGGTGTGGGCCACAGTGCTCTAAGGAAGTGAGTTAAAGTACTGCAAGTCCCATCATCCATGGTCCATCCTCCCTCAAACTGCACCAGGATGTTGAGTGGGTCTTGTGGGGGGGGGGGGTTTCTGTGTGCCAGGTTTGGTCTTGTTTTTGGACTTCAACCATTCCTGCCAGCCTCAGGCCTGTTTCCTTTTCCCTCCGCTACCTCGGAATGTTCTGGTGGCCAATCAGAGACCATATGCGAATTGTTCCACAGTGGCAGCCAATCAGAATGCTGCCACATACACCTACCGTCCTCCGCATACAAACACTGACTTCTATTATATACATAGATATTTATATACCGTCCCTCTTAGCCTGCAGGCGACTTGGAGCGGCTCACAATTGGTGCCAAAACCATAAAATACAATTGCAATGCAATCAAAACAATCGGATAATAAAACCATAACAAAATCAATAAAAACATGAACATTAGAGTCCCCTATTAAAAACTTTGTCCATACTCACCTCATTCAACCATTCCATTTTCCTATGTCTATTACACCGTATTTGGAAATGCCTGCTCAAAGAGCCACGTCTTGACTCTCTTTCGAAACGTTAAAAGGGAGGGCATTCCATAGCGGAGGGGCCACCACTGAGAAGGCCCTGTCTCTCGTCCCTGCCAGCCGTACTTGTGATGAAGGTGGGACCAAGAGCAGGGCCTCCCCAGATGATCTTAAAGTCCTGGAGGGTTCATAAGGGGAGATGCATTAGGACAGGTAAGTTGGGCCAGAACCATTCAGCTTTTGAACTGTGGTGCTAGAGGAAAATTCGGAGAGTGCCTTGGACCGCAAGATCAAACCAGTCCATACTCCAGGAAATAAAGCCTGATTGCTCACTGGAGGGAAGGAAGTACAAATGAAGTACTTTGGCTACATCATGAGAAGACAGGAAAGCTTAGAGAAGAGAATGATGCTGGGGAAAATGGAAGGAAAAAGGAAGAGGGGCTGACCAAGGTCAAGATGGATGGATGTTGTCCTTGAAGTGACTGGATGACCTTGAATTCTCACAGGTTTTCTCAGACCATCTAATTCAGTGCTTCTCAACCTGGGGGTCATCTCCTCTGAGGGGGTCACGAGGGGTGTCAGAGGGGTCTCCAAAGACCATCAGAAAACAGTATTTTCTGTTGCTCATGAGGGTTCTGTGTGGGAAGCTTGGTTCAATTATATCGTTGGTGGAGTTCAGAATGCTCTTAGATTGTAGGTGAACTATAAATCCCAGTAACTACAACTCCCAAATGATAAAATCAACCCCCCCTCCCAACCCCACCAGTATTCAAATTTGAGCATATTGGGTATTTGTGCCAAATTTGATCCAGTGAATGAAAATACATCTTACATATCAGATATTTACATGACGATTCATAACAGTAGCAAAATTACAGTTCTGAAGTAGCAATGAAATAATGTTATGGTTGGGGGGTCACCACAACATGAGGAATTGTTTTGAGGGGTCGCAGCATTAGGAAGGCTGAGAACCTTCTATTTTTAGTCTATTTTTCACTCCCTCTGTTCTTGAACCTAATCTGGCTTCCTGGGAAAACTCCCCTTTGGTCGAAGACCGTTTCATGAGGGAACTGAAATTTTCACTTTCTGTTGCCTGGGAACGAGCACCAGAATCCCAAACAACAGCTTCCTTGGCTTCTCTCTGATCAGTAGCAGACTCTTCACTTTGAATCCCATCCATTCCCTCATCTTCTGAAACATCATCTGAACCATCACTTGCTGAGCCGCAATAATGAGGAAGATAGCGGGCGACTAGGGGGAAGCACTAAAAGTCTGATGAGAGGAGAATGAATGAGGGAGGACGGGGAAAGGTACGATCAGCTTCCGATTCCTCTCTTTACTTAACAATGCCATAGGTGGAGGCGAAACGTCAGGAGAGAATGCTTCTGGAACATGGACATACAGCCCGGAAAACACACAACAACCCAATGCCTCTCCATACTGCCATCTGATAAGTGAATCATGATGGCCAGTCTGCAATCATAGGATGCTTTCTTGAAAAGCAAAGTAAATAACCTTGTACAGGTTGAGGGCTGGATTCCCTTTCAGAGCAAGTTCTCAGGGGCCACATTCCAGGAGAAGAGGAGGCCAAAGGGGAGGACCACAAATACCAGGAGCAAAGTTTAACTCGAAGTGGTTACTGCCAGTAACTGTGCCTCCGGATAGGTATTTTGAGAATAAATTGAGAAATTGCCAAGGGGACGCTGAGGCTTCAGGAACAGAGACGTGTTTTTGGACTCCGCGCAGGGTTTCCAATTCAGGACCACTCCAAGAAAAATGCAGGGAACAAAATCAAGCTCTGTCCATGGCATTCATTGACCTTGCAAAGGCATTTGACACCGTGAATCGCAGCGCTCACTCTCTGGGTCATCCTCCAAAAAATCAGCAGACTGAAAGCCAAAACCAAGGTTACAACAACATCTGTTATAGAGCTCCAGTATGCTGATGACAACATCATCTGTGCACATTCAGAAGAAGACCTACAAGCCACTCTAAACACCTTATACGCAGAAGCATACGAGAAGCGCAGCCTATCATTGAACATCGAGAAAACCAGTGTTCTTCCAGCAGTCACCAGGCAATCCCTCAGCAGACTGAAAGCCAAAACCAAGGTTACAACAATATCTGTTATAGAATTCCAATATGCTGATGACAACATCTGTGCATATTCAGAAGAAGATCTACAAGCCACTCTAAACACCTTCGCAGAAGCATATGAGAAGCACAGCCTGTCATTGAACATTGAGAAAACCAAAGTGCTCTTTCAGCAATCACCGGCTAATCCCTCTCCAATGCCAGAAATACAGCTTAATGGTATAACATTAGAAAATGTGGACCATTTCCGTTCCCTTGGCAGCCACCTCTCCACAAAAGTCAACATTGACACCAAAATACAATACTGCCTGAGCTCTGTGAGTGCAGCATTTTTCCGAATGAAGCAGAGAGTGTTTTTTAGGGCCAGGACAGCCATAGGAAGACCAAGATGCTTGTTTATAAAGCTATTGTTCTCCCAACCCTGCTATATGCCTGCGAAACGTGGACTGTCTACAGACGTCAACATTGACACCGAAATACAACACTGCCTGAGCTCTGCGAGTGCAGCATTTTTCTGAATGAAGCAGAGTTTAAGGACCGGGAAATCCATAGGGAGACCAAGGGGCTTGTTTATAAAGCTATTCCCCTCCCAACCCTGCTATATGCCTGCGAGATGTGGACTGTCTACAGACGTCACATGCAACTCCTGGAACGATTCCCTCAGCGCTGCCTCCGGAAAATCCTGCAAGTCTTGGGAAGACAGACGGACAAATGTCAGCATGCTGGAAGAAGCAAAGACCACCAGAATTGAAGCGATGCTCCTCCGCCACCAACTCCGCTGCACCGGCCACGTTGTCCGCATGCCCAACCACCATCAACTCTCCCAAAGCAGTTGCTCTACTCCGAACTCAAGAACGGAAAACGGAAAGTTGGTGGGCAGGAAAAGAGATTGAAAGATGGGCTCAAAGCCAACCTTAAAAACTCTGGCATAGACACTGAGAACTGGGAAGCCCTGGCCCTTGAGCGCTCCAGCTGGAGGTCAGCTGTGACCAGCAGTGCTGTGGAGTTTGAAGAGGCACGAATGGAGGGCGAAAGAGAGAAACGTGCCAAGAGGAAGACCCCGACCGAGACCACCTTCCACCTGGAAACGGATGCCTCACTGTGGGAGAAGATGCAGGTCAAGAAGAGGGCTCCACAGCCACCTACGGACCCACCGCCAGGACACCAATTTGGAGGGCCATCATCCTCAGACTATGAGGGATCACCTAAGTAAGTAAGTAAGGTTCCAGAGAATATTGGAATTAGCTAAAGTGGCTGTTCTCAGATCAAAGCGAAAGGAGGGGATCGTTTCTTTGCATTTAGGAAGGCAGAAATGGAACGTTTAATCCCGCTTCCTTTGTTCAGAGCAGAGCAATGAATGACCCTGGCACCCAAACCAGTGTTGACCGAAGGAGGAACTAATAGAAACAGTTCCAGCGTGAGAGCCGTGGCACGTTGCAGCAACAGATCAATTAAGGCTATTTAGGTGGAACGCTACTTAATGACTGGGACAATACAATAAAGAAGGAGATTTGGAAAAGAGCTGAGAAGGTGGCCTGTCTGACCATTGTCACGTAGAGCTAGAATTGCAGTCACCAAGATGACTGTGTTACCTAAGTGGTTCACTCTGCTGGCTGTTGTATTGGACTGTGTGATTTATTATTATTATTATTATTATTATTATTATTATTAATATTATTATTTTTAGCATAACAGCAAACAAGGTCACTCTGCTGGCTGTTGTATTGGATCCCACGCCGGACCCTTCCCAAGCGTCTAGGACTGTGATTTATTATTATTATTATTATTATTAATATTATTATTTTTAGCATAACAGCAAACAAGGTCACTCTGCTGGCTGTTGTATTGGATCCCACACCTGACCCTTCCCAAGCGTCATGTGATTTATTATTATTATTATTATTATTATTAATATTATTATTATTAGCATAACAGCAAACAAGGTCACTCTGCTGGCTGTTGTATTGGATCCCACGCCTGACCCTTCCCAAGCGTCTAGGACTATGTGATTTATTATTATTATTATTATTAGCATAACAGCAAACAAGGTCACTCTGCTGGCTGTTGTATTGGATCCCACACCTGACCCTTCCCAAGCGTCTAGGACTATGTGATATATATTATTATTATTATTATTATTATTATTATTATTATTATTATTATTAGCATAACAGCAAACAAGGTCACTCTGCTGGCTGTTGTATTGGATCCCACGCCGAACCCTTCCCAAGTGTCTAGGACTATGTGATATATTATTATTATTATTATTATTATTAGCATAACAGCAAACAAGGTCACTCTGCTGGCTGTTGTATTGGATCCCACACCTGACCCTTCCCAAGCGTCATGTGATTTATTATTATTATTATTATTATTAATAATAATATTATTATTATTAGCATAACAGCAAATAAGGAATCACTGGGTTGTTGTAGGTTTTTTCGGGCTATATGGCCATGGTCTAGAGGCATTATTATTATTATTATTATTATTATTATTATTATTATTATGAAATACACATCCACAACAAACAAGGTCACTCTGCTGGCTGTTGTATTGGATCACACGTCGGACACTTCCCAAGTGTCTAGGACTATGTGATATTATTATTATTATTATTATTATTATTATTATTATTTATTATTATTATGTGACACACATAATAATAATATGCACAGTAAACAAGATTGCTTCCCAAGTGTCTAGGACTGTGGATTTTATATTATTATTATATATTAAATTAATATGATTTAGCAGAACAGCAAACACAGTCACGCTGTGGCTGTGGTATTACCGCGACCCTGATGTCACAGTAAACGAGATCTATATGTGATTTAGTTATTATTATTATTATTATTATTATTATTATATATTATTAATATTATTATTAATATTATTATTATTAGCATAACAGCAAACAAGGTCACTCTGCTGGCTGTTGTATTGGATCCCACGCCGGACCCTTCCCAAGCGTCTAGGACTGTGTGATATATCGGCGAATAATGCGTGCAGATCCCAGTAAGGTGGCCTTTTGCAGCTGGAAGATGGTCATTTGGTCAACGCCAATTGTGTTTAAGTGCAGGCCAAGGTCTTTAGGCACTGCCAATCACCACGGGGACCACCTTGACTGGCTTGTGCCAGAGTCTTTGCTGAAAAAGCCTATCTCGGCTTATAATGGGGTCAAGCTAGGCAGAGGATCCTGGAGGCCATTGTTTGTAAGGTACGATTTATTCTTCTCTCCTCTTCCACTCCCTTAACAGTGTGTTTCCTTTTCCAAATCCTCTGACACTCAATGGAGAGGGAGAGATTCCCTTGCAAGTCAGGAATATCCATTAATCTTAGAAAAGCATTTTGCCCTGAAATATTTGTTAATCTTTCCTAGATATACAGGCGTTTGCAAGCCTTTGCAATCCCTATGTACCTATATATCTCTATCTATCTATCTATCTATCTATCTACATTAATTTTATATATGAATTTTCCCCTCATATTCTTGCAGGTCTTTGCAAATCCTAGATACATATAGGTATCTAGAGATTTCCATGTACCTGTATATCTGTCCCGCATGACTAGCCATCCCCCACAGATTCTTTTCAAATCCTATATAGATATAGATATTGATAAATATATAGAGGTACCTATATATCTGTATATCTGTGTGTGTGTATATATATATATATATATATATAATTTTATATATAAATTTTCCAAGTCTATGCAAATCCTATATAGATTTAATAATCTATATAGAGAGATATGTCTAAATCGATAGATATGAATATAGATATATAGGACTTGCAAATATTACAGGGGGGAAATGCACACACAAGTATATGTAGACGTTTGTAGATGTGATTATAGATATATAGGGCTTGCAGGTATCACAGGGGGGAAATGCACACACAAATATATGTAAACATTTGTAGATAGATCTGAATATAGATATATAGGGCTTCCAAATATTACCGGGGTAAATGCACACACAAATATACGTAGACGTGTGAAGATAGATATGAATATATATGGGGCTTGCAAATGTTACAAGTGGGAAAAGCACACACAAATATATGTAAACGTGTAGATAGATATGAATATAGATATATAGGGCTTGCAAATGTTAGAAGGGGAAAAAGCACACACAAATATATGTAAATGTGTAAATATAGATATATAGGGCTTGCAAATATTACAGGGGGGAAATGCACACACAAGTATATGTAGATGTCTGTAGATAGATATGAATATAGATTTATGGGGCTTGCAAATATTGCAGGGGTGAAATGCACACACAAATATATATAACGTTTGTAGATCGATATGAATATAGATATATAGGGCATGCAAATATTACAAGGGGAAAATGCACACACAAATATATATATATATATATATACACACACACACACACACACACACACATGTTTGTAGATAGATATGAATATAGATATATAGGGCTTGCAAATATTACAGGGGGGAATGCACACACACACACACATATATATATTTTTGTAGATAGATAGAAATATAGATATATAAGGCTTGCAAATATTACAGAGGGGATGCATAGAAAATATATATATATACCTGTCTAGATATATGAATAAAGATATATAGGGCTTGCAAATATTAGAGGGGGAAATGCAGACACAAATATATATAGACCTCTCTAGATAGATATGACTATAGATATAAAGGGCATGCAAATATTACAGAGGGAAAATGCACACACAAATATATAAAGATGTTTGTAGATAGATATAAATATAGATATATAGGACTTGCAAATATTACAGAGGGGGTGCATAGAAAAATATATATAGACCTGTCTAGATAGATATGAATATAGATATATAGGACTTGCAAATGCACACACAAATATATATAGAGGTTTGTGGATAGATATGAATATAGATATATAGGGCTTGCAAATATTACAGGGGGGATGCATAGAAATATATATATATACCTGTCTAGATAGATATGAATATAGATATATAGGGCTTGCAAATATTAGAGGGGGGATGCATAGAAATATATATATATACCTGTCTAGATAGATATGAATATAGATATATAGGACTTGCAAATATTACAGAGGGGGTGCATAGAAAAATATATATAGACCTGTCTAGATAGATATGAATATAGATATATAGGACTTGCAAATGCACACACAAATATATATAGAGGTTTGTGGATAGATATGAATATAGATATATAGGGCTTGCAAATATTACAGAGGGGATGCATAGAAATATATATATATATACCTGTCTAGATAGATATGAATATAGATATATAGGGCTTGCAAATATTAGAGGGAAAATGCACACACAAATATATATAGAGGTTTGTGGATAGATATGAATATAGATATATAGGGCTTGCAAATATTACAGGGGGGATGCATAGAAATATATATATATACCTGTCTAGATAGATATGAATATAGATATATAGGACTTGCAAATATTACGGGGGGAATGCATATATATGTGTGTGTGTGTGTGTGTGTGTAGGTATTTGTATATAAACAAATATATATAGACGTTTGTAGATAGATATAAATATAGATATTTGCAAGCCCTATATATCTATATTCATATCTATCTAGACATGTCTATATATATATATTTCTATGCATCCCCCCCCCCCAGTAAAATATTACAGGGGGAAATGCAGACACAAATATATATAGACCTCTCTAGATAGATATGACTATAGATATATAGAGCATGCAAATATTACAAGGGGAAAATGCACACACAAATATATATAGACATTTGTAGATAGATATAAATATAGATATATAGGACTTGCAAATATTACAGAGGGGGTGCATAGAAAAATATATAGAGACATGTCTAGATAGATATGAATATAGATATATAGGGCTTGCAAATATTACGGGGGGCGGGATGCATAGAAATATATATATATAGACCTGTCTAGATAGATATGAATATAGATATATAGGGCTTGCAAATATTATAGAGGGGATGCATAGAAAAATATATATAGACCTGTCTAGATAGATATGAATATAGATATATAGGGCTTGCAAATATTATAGAGGGGATGCATAGAAATATATATAGACCTGTCTAGATAGATATGAATATAGATATATAGGGCTTGCAAATATTATAGAGGGGATGCATAGAAATATATATATAGACCTGTCTAGATAGATATGAATAGGGCATGCAAATATTACAGGGGGAAATGCAGACACAAATATATATAGAGACGTTTGTAGATAGATATAAATATAGATATATAGGACTTGCAAATATTACAGGAGGGAAATGCACATATAGAGAGGATTTGCAAACATTTCAGGGGGAAATGCATATGTGAAATTAGTATATATAACTATAGATCTATATCTAGCTCTGCATTGTTTTTATAGGCATTGAATGTATGCTGGGGAGATGAAAATGAAGTTATATTATTATTATTATTATTATTAAGTTATTGCTGATACCATATTGTTTTTGTTGACTTACAGAGTGGAAAAGGAGGGTCAACAAAATCAATATGGGCCCATCTGCACTGTGCAAGGAATGTGGTTTGGGCTCTCCTTGGCTTGCATGAAGCATGAACTCAGGGGGTGCATGCAACTCTTGTCTTTGCTCAGGGACTACATCTCCCAGGCTTCCCAAAAGGAGTCCAGCTGCATGCATTGGCTAGGAGAGGCAGCCTGGTGGGGCGTGGCCTGTTTCCCCAAAAAGGGGCGTGGCCGAGCAGGGGGGAAAAAGGTGAGGTCCTGGAGAAGAAAGGGGGAAAGGTGCTCTCTGGGCTTGCTGCTGGCTCTTGCCCTCTCCCCCTTTCCCTTGGCTTTGCTGGCGTCAGGGCTTTGGGGTCCCCCCTCCCCTCTCCTTTTGGAAGGAAGGGAGACAAAGGCAAGCCTGTGCTCCTGGGACAAAGGGATCGAGTGGATCTGTTCCTCCATGGCTGCGGCCTCGAGAGCGAGCCACGTCTCCCGGAAACGGGCCCCCTGGATCCTCCTCTTCTTGCAGGTGGGTGATCCCATCTCTCCCACTGACTTTGCTTTTTTGGGGGGGCTGGCTTTCCAATAATAATAAGAATAAGAATAAGAATAATAATAATAATAAGATAGAATGATAGATCCATGACATTGGAGGAGACCCCAAAGGCCACCCAGTCCACCCCTTTCTCCCATTGGAAGAATCATACAATTGGAGAATGATAAGTTCATAGCATTGGATGAGACCCCAAAGGCCACCCAGTCCACCCCTTTCTGCCATTGGAAGAATGATAGAATTGGAGAATGATAGATTCATGGCATTGGAGGAGACCCCAAAGGGCATCCAGTCCACCCCTTCCGCCATTGGAAGAATCATACAATTTCAGAATTGGAGGAGACCCCAAGGGCCACCCAGTCCACCCCTTTCTTCCATTGGAAGAATCATACAATTGGAGAATGATAGATTCATAGCATTGGAGGAGACCCCAAAGGGCATCCAGTCCACCCCTTTCTGCCATTGGAAGAATCATACAATTGGAGAATGATAAGTTCATAGCTTCCATTGGAAGAGTCATAAAATTGTAGAAGTGGAGGAGACTCCCAAGACCACCCAGGCCACCCCTTTCTGCCATTGGAAGAATGATAGAATTGGAGAATGATAGATTCATGGCATTGGAGGAGACCCCAGAGGTCACCAAGTCCACCCCTTTCTTCTATTGGAAGAATAATAAAATTGTAGA
The DNA here is from genome assembly GCF_025583915.1 of Anolis sagrei ordinatus. Taxonomy (NCBI): domain Eukaryota; kingdom Metazoa; phylum Chordata; class Lepidosauria; order Squamata; family Anolidae; genus Anolis; species Anolis sagrei. The sequence continues at coordinate 18,919,551 of NW_026844811.1, read as the reverse complement.
ATTGGAGGAGACCCCAAAGGTCCCCCAGTCCACCCCTTTCTGCCATTGGAAGAATGATAGAATTGGAGAATGATAGATTCATAGCATTGGAGGAGACCCCAAAGGCCACCCAGTCCACCCCTTTCTCCCATTGGAAGAATCATACAATTGGAGAATGATAGATTCAKAGCATTGGAGGAGACCCCAAAGGSCAYCCAGTCCACCCCTTTCTKCCATTGGAAGAATSATASAATTKSAGAATGATAGATTCATRGCATTGGAGGAGACCCCAAAGACCACTCAGTCCACCCCTTCCGCCATTGGAAGAATCATACAATTTCAGAATTGGAGGAGACTCCAAAGGGCATCCAGTCCACCCCTTTCTKCCATTGGAAGAATSATASAATTGGAGAATGATAGATTCATRGCATTGGAGGAGACCCCAAAGRSCAYCCAGTCCACCCCTTCCGCCATTGGAAGAATCATACAATTTCAGAATTGGAGGAGACCCCAAGGGCCACCCAGTCCACCCCTTTCTTCCATTGGAAGAGTCGTACAATTGGAGAATTGGAGGAGACTCCCAAGACCACTCAGTCCACCCCTTTCTTCCATTGGAAGAATAATAGAATTGGAGAATGATAGATTCGTGGCATTGGAGGAGACCACAAAGGCCATCTAGTCCACCTTTTCTTCCTTTGGAAGAATCATACAACTGTAGAATTGGAGGAGACCCCAATGGGCATCCAGTCCACCCCTTTCTTCTATTGGAAGAACCATAGAATTGGAGAATGATAGATTCATGGCATTGGAGGAGACCCCAAAGGGTATCCAGTCCACCCCTTTCCTCCATTGGAAGAATCATACAATTGCAGAATTGGAGGAGACCCCAAGGGCCACCCAGTCCACCCTTCTATTGGAAGAACCACAGAATTGGAGAATGATAGGTTCATAGCACTGGAGGAGACCCCAAAGGGCATCCAGTCCACCTTTTCTTCCATTGGAAGAGTGATAGAATTGTGGAATGATAGGTTCATAGCATTGGAGGAGACCCCAAAGGCTATCCAGTCCACCCCTTTCTTCCATTGGAAGAATCATACAATTGGACAATTGGAGAAGACCCCAAAGGCCACCAAGTCCACCCCTTTCTTCTATTGGAAGAGTCATAAAATTGTAGAATTGGAGGAGACTCCCAAGACCACCCAGTCCACCCCTTTCTGCCATTGGAAGAATAATAGAATTGGAGAATGATAGGTCCATAGCTTTGGAGAAGACCCCAAAGGCCATCCAGTCCACCCCTTTCTTCCATTGGAAGACTCATAGAATTGCAGATATGGAGGAGACCCCAAAGGCCACCCAGTCCACCCCTTTCTTCCATTGGAAGAATGATAGAATTGGAGAATGATAGGTTCATAGCATTGGAGGAGACCCCAGAGGTCACCAAGTCCACCCCTTTCTTCCATTGGAAGACTCATACAATTGTAGAATTGGATGAGACCCCAAAGGTCACCCAGTCCACCCCTTTCTGCCATTGGAAGAATCATAGAATTGGAGAATGACAGATTCATTGCATTGGAGGAGACCCCAAAGGGCATCCAGTCCACCCCTTTCTTCCATTGGAAGAATCATACAATTGCAGAATTGGGGGAGACCCCAGTCCACCCCTTTCTTCCATTTTTATTTTGTATTTTATTGTTATTGTATGTTGTTTATATGCGTTGCTGTATTGTAAGGCTTGGCCTCAAGTAAGCCGCCCCGAGTTCCCCTGGGGAGATGGTGGCAGGGTATAAAGTTATTATTATTATTATTATTATTATTATCCACTGTTTTAACGTGGTGACATGTATTCCACACTGGGCATGTGTATTCCTCAAACCTGAACGACAGATGTCTTCACTGTGTCTGGTTGTGATCACCAGGTTGTGCCAGTCAGATTTCGTCTATGTTATTTCTGGCACCAGCTTTTTGCTTGATATTCAAGCAGTGCTTCTTATAAATCAGAGCACGGTCCAGATTAACTCCCAGGTATGTTGATACATTTACAATGTTCCAGTGGCATTCCTTCCCAGGTAATCTTCAGAGCTCGAGATGCTTGTCTGTTCTTAAGGTGAAAAGCACATGTCTGCGTTTTAGATGGATTAGAATCAGCTGGTTTCCCTTGTAGTAGGCAGTTAAAGCACCTAAAGCTTTGAAGAGCTTCTGCTCATCCATTTCAAAGCTCCCTGCTTGAGCGGTGATGGCACGATCGTCAGCATAGGTGAAACTCTCTGTCCCTTCTGGCAGTGGCTGGTCATTTGTGTACATGTTAAATATTGATGGAGCAACCTGGTTTTCCCTGTAATAGGCAGTAAGAGCACCTAAAGCTTCAGAGAGATTCTGGTCATCCATTTCAAAGTGCCCTGCTTGGGCGGTGATGACATGATCATCAGCATAGATGAAACTCTCTGTCCCTTCTGGCAGTGCCTGGTCATTTGTGTACATGTTAAATATTGATGGAGCAACCTGGTTTTCCCTGTAATAGGCAGTAAGAGCACCTAAAGCTTTGAAGAGTTTCTCTTCAACCATTTCAGAGCTCCCTGCTTGGGTGGTGATGGCATGATCATCGGCAGAGATGAAACACTTTCTCCCTTCTGGCAGTGGCTGGTCATTTGTGTAGATGTTAAACATGGAGCAAGCACATTCCCCTGAGGCAGGCCGTTCTTCCATTTTTGCCATCTGCTTCTGTGACTCTGGAACTCAACAAAAAAGCTCATGTTTCGTAGCAGATTTTTCAATATAATAATAATAATAATAATAATAATAATAATAATAATAATAATAATAATATGTTTATTTGGAAACCAGTCCCATCCATTTCAGTTGTTCTCTTGGGAAAATGGACAAGGATTAAGGCCAGATCAACTCATCTTCACTGGATTAATTGGAGAAAGATAAATCCATGCTGTTCATTATTGGAAAACTACAATTCTCTTTTCTATACTAAAGTAACCCTCCTTTTTTCATTTCCTCCAGGTGCCTTCCTTTGCTGAGGCTTCCTGCACAAGCCGGCAGGAGTAAGTGGAAATCTTCTATTTTAATGGGGTTTTGAAACATTTAATACTAGCTTGGGTACCCAGTGTTGCCCGGGTTATTTCAAAAATTCAAAATTTTAATTGTACATAATGCATAAGGTTGTGGGTGAACTACAACTCCCATCATGCCGAAAAACTCCATCCGTACTTAAAGTTTGTTACGTTAGGCAAGTTTGCTCTAGAGGCATCATCGGTGGGGTTCTGTGCACACTCTGCCTGTAGGGTAAACTACAACTCCCACTATGGTGAGTCAATTCCCACAAACCCCTTCAATAGGTTGAGTTATTCATGGGCTTCTGTGTGCCAAGTTTGGTCCAGATCCATCATCGGTGGAGGTCACGGTTTCTCTGGTCCTGGGTGAACTACAACTCCCAGAAAGGAAGGTCAGTTCCCCACAAACCCCTCCAGTAATGAAATTTTGGCGTATGAGATATGTTTGCCAAGTTTGGTCCAGATCCATCATCGGTGGAGGTTACGGTTTCTCTGGTCCTGGGTGAACTACAACTCCCTGAAAGGAAGGTCAGTTCCCCACAAACCCCTCTAGTCATCAAATTTCGGCATATGAGGTATGTGTGCCAAGTTTGGTCCAGATCCATCATCAGTGGAGGTCATGGCTTCTCTGGTTGTGGGTGAACTATAACTCCCAGAAAGGAAGGTCAGTTCCCCACAAACCCCTCTAGTCATCAAATTTGGGCATATGAGGTACGTGTGCCAAGTTTGGTCCAGATCCATCATTGGTGGAGGTCACGGTTTCTCTGATTGTGGGTGAACTACAACTCCCAGAAAGAAAGGTCAGTTCCCCACAAACCCCCCCAGTTATGAAATTTTGGCGTATGAGATATGTTTGCCAAATTTGGTCCAGGTCCATCATCAGTGGAGGTCATGGCTTCTGTGGTTGTGGGTGAACTATAACTCCCAGAAAGGAAGGTCAGTTCCCCACAAACCCCTCCAGTCATCGAGTTTCGGCATATGAGGTATGTGTGCCAAGTTTGGTCCAGATCCATCATTGGTGGAGTTCACGGTTTCTCCGATTGTGGATGAACTACAACTCCCAGAAAGGAAGGTCAGTTCCCCACAAACCCCTCCAGTTATGAAATTTTGGCGTATGAGATATGTTTGCCAAATTTGGTCCAGGTCCATCATCGGTGGAGGTCATGGCTTCTGTGGTTGTGGGTGAACTACAACTCCCAGAAAGGAAGGTTCGTCCATCCGTCCCCAAAACCCCTCCACTAATAAAACGTTGGCATATCAAGTATATGTGCTAAGTTCGGTCCATATCCAGCAGTGTTTGGGTTCACAGTTCTCTGTGGATGTAGGTGAACTACAACTCCCCCAAATCAAGGGGAATTTTCTCCAAAGATTTCCATTATTATTATTATTATTACTATTATTATTACTATTGTTATTACTATTATTATTATTACTATTATTACTATTATTATTATTATTACTATTATTATTATTACTATTATTATTATTATTACTATTATTATTATTATTATTATTATTATTGTGTCTGACCTCAAATGCGGATTATTTTCTGTTTAACTTTGCTGTATTGTTTTTGGGCTTGGCCTCATGTTAGTTGCCCTGAGTCCACCTTGGAGAGATGGTAGCAGGGTATAAATAAAGATTATTATTATTATTATTATTATTATTATTATTATTATTATTATTATTATTGCAGGGATGTCACAGATGATGCGCGTGAGCAAAATTATAAACCAATACCTAAAGCTTCCTGTTCCTTTGCCTTTAGGTGTGCTTTGGGAACCAGCTGGACCAGTTTGTGGTATGTCTGGTAAGTTCACAATAGTTTTGTTTGGTATTCTTTTATTATTATTATTATTATTATCAGTGTTAGCTTAATATGTTTTTGATAACACTGCGACGCACGCTGGGATAACAGGACCTTTCTTCCTGCAGCTGGACACCTTCAACGGCCTACGTAGAGGGCGTTACAGTAGTCTAGCCTTGAGATGACTGTAGCCTGGATCACCGTGGACATGTCATCCCTGGACAGATAGGGAGCCAGCTTACTCCATCCATGTTTAGCATACACAAATGACCAGCCACTGCCAGAAGGAAAAGAGAGTTTCATCTATGCTGACGATTGTGCCATCACCACTCAAGCAGGGAGCTTTGAAATGGTTGAACAGAAGCTCTCCGAAGCTTGCTCCATCAATGCTTAATATTTACTCAATTGACCAGCCACTGCCAGAAGGGACAGAGAGTTTCATCTATGCTGACGATCATGCCATCACCTCTCAAGCAGAGAGCTTTGAAATGGTTGAACAGAAGCTCTCCGAAGCTTTAGGTGCTCTTACTGCCTATCACAGGGGAAACCAGGTTGCAACATCAGTGTATAACATTGACACAAATGACCAGCCACTGCCAGAAGAGACAGAGAGTTTCATCTATGCTGACGATCATGCCATCACCACTCAAGCAGGGAGCTTTAAAATGGTTGAACAGAAGCTCTCCGAAGCTTGCTCCATCAATGCTTAATATTTACTCAAATGATCAGCCACTGCCAGAAGGGACAGAGAGTTTCATCTATGCTGACGATTGTGCCATCACACCTCAAGCAGGGAGCTTTGAAATGGTTGAACAGAAGCTCTCCGAAGCTTGCTCCATCAATGCTTAATATTTACTCAATTGACCAGCCACTGCCAGAAGGGACAGAGAGTTTCATCTATGCTGACGATCATGCCATCACCACTCAAGCAGGGAGCTTTGAAATGGTTGAACAGAAGCTCTCCGAAGCTTGCTCCATCAGTGCTTAATATTTACACAAATGACCAGCCACTGCCAGAAGAGACAGAGAGTTTCATCTATGCTGACGATTGTGCCATCACCACTCAAGCAGGGAGCTTTGAAATGGTTGAACAGAAGCTCTCCGAAGCTTGCTCCATCAATGCTTAATATTTACTCAATTGACCAGCCACTGCCAGAAGGGACAGAGAGTTTCATCTATGCTGACGATCATGCCATCACCTCTCAAGCAGAGAGCTTTAAAATGGTTGAACAGAAGCTCTCCGAAGCTTGCTCCATCAATGATTAATATTTACCCAAATGATCAGCCACTGCCAGAAGGGACAGAGAGTTTCATCTATGCTGACGATCATGCCATCACTGTCCCAGCAGGGAGCTTTGAAATGGTTGAACAGAAGCTCTCCGAAGCTTGCTCCATCAATGCTTAATATTTACACAAATGACCAGCCACTGCCAGAAGGGACAGAGAGTTTCATCTATGCTGACGATCATGCCATCACCACTCAAGCAGGGAGCTTTGAAATGGTTGAACAGAAGCTCTCCGAAGCTTGCTCCATCAATGCTTAATATTTACCCAAATGATCAGCCACTGCCAGTAGGGACAGAGAGTTTCATCTATGCTGATGATCGTGCCATCACCGCCCCAGCAGGGAGCTTTGAAATGGTTGAACAGAAGCTCTCCGAAGCTTGCTCCATCAATGCTTAATATTTACTCAATTGACCAGCCACTGCCAGAAGGGACAGAGAGTTTCATCTATGCTGACGATCATGCCATCACCACTCAAGCAGGGAGCTTTGAAATGGTTGAACAGAAGCTCTCCGAAGCTTGCTCCATCAATGTTTAACATTTACACAAATGACCAGCCACTGCCAGAAGGGACAGAGAGTTTCATCTATGCTGACGATCATGCCATCACCACTCAAGCAGGGAGCTTTGAAATGGTTGAACAGAAGCTCTCCGAAGCTTGCTCCATCAATGCTTAATATTTACCCAAATGATCAGCCACTGCCAGTAGGGACAGAGAGTTTCTTCTATGCTGACGATCATGCCATCACCGCTCAAGCAGGGAGCTTTGAAATGGTTGAACAGAAGCTCTCCAAATCTTGCTCCATCCATGTTTAACATGTACACAAATGACCAGCCACTGCCAGAAGGGACAGAGAGTTTCATCTATGCTGATGATCGTGCCATCACCGCCCCAGCAGGGAGCTTTGAAATGGTTGAAGAAAAGCTCTCCGAAGCTTGCTCCATCAATGATTAACATTGCTTCAAAACAGGAGCTTTTTTGTTGAGAAGCAGATGACGGAAACAGAAGAATGGCCCAACTCAAGAGAGAGTACTTGCTCCATCAATGTTTAACATTGACACAAATGATCAGCCACTGCCAGAAGGGACAGAGAGTTTCATCTACGCTGATGATCATGCCATCACCGCTCAAGCAGGGAGCTTTGAAATGGTTGAACAGAAGCTCTCTGAAGTTTTAGGTGCTCTTACTGCATGATGGATCTGGACCAAACTTGGCATGAATACTCAATATGCCCAAATGTGAACACTGGTAGAGTTTTGGGGGAAATAGACCTTGACATTTGGGAGTTGTAGTTGCTGGGATTTATAGTTCACCTACAATCAAAGAGCAGTCTGAACCTCACCGACAATAGAATTGGGCCAAATTTCCCACATAGAACCTCCATGACCAACAGAAAATAATATGTTTTCGGATGGTCTCTGGCAACCCCATATGACCCCCCCCCCCCCCCCCCCCCCCCCCCCCCCCGGCGTCCCTACTCTCGGGGCAGAGAGTTCCACTGCTGAACGGTTCTCACAGTCAGGAAGTTCTTCCTCATGTTCTTTTGAAGCAGGCAAAGGCAAACTTGGGGTGACATTTATAGCTCAGAAACAAAAATCGTAGTACGTAATGATATGATTTCCTGACTTTTTCAGGAAATCTCTCTCTCTCTCTCATCTGTATTCATACAAGCCGACAGTTGAGGCATTTGGGGAAATACTTACTACACTTTGCCCTTTTTGTGGGTGATCTTGCGTCCGCACTGGAAGGTGACGTTCCTTCCTTCAGGGACGAGCCTTGTTTTCATCCTGGGAGGCAGAGCGGTCGGAGCCACCGTCGGGAAAGGGAAATCTGGCATTGACAAAGCAACGACAAAATGCAAAAGATAGTCAGCTGAATGTTACAAATCTGGCACCTGTCAATCAAAGATGTCAGTGATCAAATCCACAAATGGGAGCGTCGGTGTCATGGAAATGTGCAATTAACGTGGTTATGTTTTTGACTTATTTCTGTTCTTGTTCCCCTATTTTTGCAATACTATACTATATATACTATATATTATATATACTATACTAGCCACCCCGAGCCCCCATTGGGGAGAGGGTGGCGGGGTATAAATAAAGATTATTATTATTATTATTATTATTATTATTATTATTATT